>JAPYYW010000078.1:0-95332 GCA_030522545.1 Cremastinae sp. A BG-2022a | reverse complement strand
TTTATCAATTTTTCAATATGAATTCTTGGATTGCGCCCCGTATAAGTAATATTTTTGTTATCTGCAAGAAATTTTGCCATCAAATATTCTGTTTTAAAAGACATGAAACTGATAATCAATTTATACAGCGCATTAAACGAAATTGTATGAAGTATTATACGCTTAGAATAATTGTAAAACATCAATTCAAACATGTTGAAACGGAAAAAGCGGCCGCGTTGCTGCTCGTTAAATTTAAAAAAAAGATCATCGCTTGACATTCTTGTGATCGAATATCTTTTAAATTTGCAAAGATTTGTAAGCGTTCAACAAAAATATACGTTTCAATGGAAAAGTAATATCGCTCCTTCGTGGAAAAGAAAGTGTATTTCATGGTGAAAGACAGTTATAGACATCCATCGGCACATACATATATTGGACCGAACGTGAATATTTGATGAACGAGCCGAGAATAAACAGCCTTGCGCGGGAAGTAAGTATATCCTGTACTTGACTTCGATTGGGTCAGCCTCGTGTTCCCTAGACAACTTTTGTTTCCTCATTGTTCGCTCTCGTTTACTTCTTCGCAAGATCGCAAGCGGCGAACAAGAGTGAATTATTTATCCGAACTTTCGGTGAATGAGAATCCTCGGGGATAAGTTTTCCCCGGTTGTTCCGACGAAAAGCGAGCCAGGGACACGTAACAGCTCGATGACGAGCTTGTCAGGTGAATGAAACCTGTTGCTGTGTGTCTCGAGCTCTCCCGTACGGATCCATGCAAGAATAAAATACGTCATCTCGTACTGAGTCGTAGTAAAAAAATTCACGAAATATTCTGTCGAATTTCCCGTTTATTTTCTCGAAAATTTCATTGATTACATTCATTTGATAATTAGTGAAAATTTATTTCACTATTTGTGTACAACTATTTAAATATTTAACGAGGTAATTCCGCATTACTTGGTTTTTCCCGTTTCTTAATTTTTCCTTCTACTGTTTTTCCGTATCCCATTTTTCCTGCTTTTCCATATTCCATTTCCTCTGTTTCCCACGTCCGCCTTTGACTCACTCAAGGACGGATGAGCGATATTGTTAAAAATATGAGAATTTGATAAATTTTTGATATATTGTTCTTATAAGCATATTAAACAATATCGTGCCAAATTTGAAATTGTTTTACTGAATGGTTTAAGAGTTATTAAATTGTAAAGTTGTTGAGATTTAACATTTAACAATATGAGATTTTCGTGAATTTTTTTGTATTCATTTTGTATAAACAGTAATTTCAAAATATTTTACTTACATTTTTTTAATTTCATTGTTTAAACAATATAAAAAATTATGGATCAAATATGCTCCAGTTATTGTTAGTCAAATTAAAACTCAAAAAATTGGCAACGTTTTAGCGAAAACCAGAGTCTGGATTTTACAAACCTAACATTAAAAATTTACTTTTTGCTAGGATTATCTGTCCCATACATCCGTATTAAAACCTGTATAGAATTCACACAAAGGCACAGGGAAACTGCGAAAAACTCGCACCAATACGATCCGAAATATTTTCCTGCATATTTCGTCCTTTGATAACTCGAAAAGCCAGAAAAACCATAATTTAGAATTGTAATCCATCGCGATTTTATCCTCAGACAGCATTTTTTAACGTTATAATTTTTAAAAAATTTCGTACAACCTTTCACTTGAAAAAACTCGGTAGAAACGATTGCATACCGAAAGAGCGAAAACAGAATGAATTCAACGCCCTCGGCACGTCGCCCGTAACACCGTAAATAGTTCTCGCGAGCTTCCCCGAATAAAAAATAAAATACGAGCTTCGCACACCGAACCAGTTAAATCCGCAACGAATATCAAGTCCTTAAAAGACTCGTTGCATTCCTGCGACTTTTCTGCGTCGTACGTCCGCTAATGGCACGTGATTCCATACGGTGAGCGCTCGTTGGCGCTACGCATTTAAAAAGAAAATCGTTGCAAATAAATTCCCACGAGTCCAATTTCTCCGTAAGAATTTACCGAAAAGTTTACTCCGGGAATAAAATAAAAATGCGTTTAACGAAACGCAAAAATAAAGCGTCAATCTGATATTGTTCGAAGAAATAAATTGCATGGATGCGAATTTATATATCGTCGCGTCCGTTTCATTTATACAATATATTTATTTATCTGACTGGAGAACAGTGCGAGGTCAACGGGAGTCTGTCTGGTGCGCGGTGACGCAAAGGTCATTTGACAGAGAGGTGCAATAGAATCGGAGTGTCGTATCTCTTGAGAATCGTCGTTGAATCTCGCGTGCGGCGATGTGTCAGGGAAACAAACAGGAAAGGAGCCTGGCCTGCTTTCGTACTCGACCCCGTGTCGATGAAGATAACAAACTATTTTCGATTATAAATAAACACCCGGGAAAAATAGATTAACGTAAAAGCTCCTATATTTTTACATCAAAAGGGTTTGATAAATTGGATAATTGATAAATTTGATAAATTTTTGATATTTCATTCATATGAAAAAATGTTGTGCCAAATTTGAAATTGTTTTACTTAATGGTTCAAGAGGTATCAATCTCCAAAGTTGTTGAGATTTAACATTGCTTCTTATGGAGAATTCATATAAATGTGCACTAAATACAAATTTTTTAATATGAGATCCTTGTGAATTTTTTTTTTATATATTCGTAGCAGTGTTCATTTTGTATAGATAGAATTTCAAAACGTTTTACTAACATTTTTTTACGGATATATAAAAAAAAATTAACAAGGATCTCATATTTAAAAATTTGTAGTTGTTTTTTTATCAAGTTGCTCAGTGTTCATTTTGCATAGATTGAATTTCAAAACACTTTACTAAAATTTTTTTATCAAGTTGCTCAAGTTGCTAATTGACAGTTAAACTATGACTCAAAGAATTAGCAACTTTTTAGCAAAAGCCAGAGTCTGGATTTTACGAATTTAACGTTAAGAATTTACTTTTTGCTGGGATGATCTGTCCCATACGTCCTTAAAACAAAAAAAAAATCTGCCTCAAATTGGCATCGGCATTATTATCTAATACTTCTGTTGAAATTTTCTATTATACACATTATATCGTTTCCGATACTAATCTTAACCGTCGAATATTTTTTTTTAGGGATACTTGTTTTCTCTGCGCAATTACAACTTTCGGTATCCGCAGATCTCGCACTGATCAAGATTTTATCAATAGACTTTTAGTGTCCAAATGATCGAAGATAAAAGATGAGCCACAGAAGATTTCGTTTAAATAAAAAAGTGAGTAAGTGCCTACGTGCATTTCGACACGTCACTGCTAATACGTAATTTGTGCATACCGATATACGTACACGAGCGCAAAAATGGAGATAAAATACAATCTTCGAATTTTTCCACTAGATATGAACAAAATTTTTAATTAACTATGACAACGCCTCGATAATACGAACTCCTGGTTTCCAGTCGAAATATTCTGAACTCAAAAAAAAGTTTCAATAAAGTATACATCTTCGTTTGAAAATGACACCGTCAAAATACGTTAATTAAGTGTGAATTTGAGATATTTTTAAAATAGTAAGGAATGGCTACTATACATTTTTGATAAGATACATTTTTGTTTCGAAATGTATGAAAAATTGTGTCAAATTTTTTAAAGAAACGATGTCAGACTTTGGATTCTCCAAACCTTGACATTCATTTAAAGAAATTTTAATCAATGTGAAAAATAAATAATATATGAATTTTTCAATATTCGAATCTCAATAGAAAGCAAAAAGAAGATAAAAAAAATTTAAATAAAAATTATATTAAAAAATGATAGTCTGTGTACAAATGTAGCTTTTATATCTCAATTTTACGTTGTACATGCTTATGCTTATTTCAGTGTGCTATACTGTTTACGAAAACTAAAAATAGATGAAAAATATGAACGTATACAAACAGAATGCGATAAAAAAAAATATTTACGTGCAGTGAAATGGGAAATTCGATAAATGTGGAGAAAAGGAGCGGGGCTCGACAAATAAGTAGTTGTTATTGGTGATGAGGTGAGGATAAATAGAAACGAGGCCACTTTATGAGGAGTGTTAGGTTCCATTAGAGACAATCTGGGTCGTAGTGCGTCAACGTCGAAGATTCGGCGTGATAAGCCAATTTATCGTTACGATTCCCGCGGCGTTCGCGTAGCATCGGTCTCGTTATCCGACGTTTTTCAAATCGTATTACGCACCCGGAGAGTCCCAACCGTTCTTATTCAATATTATTAAAACACGTAATTCAATTAAACTTTGGACAGCTCTTCATGTACTATTTTTTCCTCGCTCTCTTTTTTTTTCCTCGATACGGCATCTGTCTCTCCCTCTTGAGATCTATTGCGCAGCGTCGACTTTACTCCGGGGTCAACGACCTCCGCGATCGCCAACAAAACACAAAACTGTTTTCTCTCCTCCCGAGCACGAGACTGTCGTTCGATCGTCCAAACGAACAATTAAATCAAAACATTGCAGAATAAAATACTTAATGAGAATCATGAAAAATCAAAAAAGTTACTCACTTATCGAGTCCTCGTTCTTCTTAGCCGAATTGCTCTTGTTCTTCTTGTTTTTCGAGTAGATGTTACCGATTTTGCTCTGTCCACAACCCATCCTGCTGCCAGCACTTTGACAGCCGGTTATTCAACTGTGTCTTTCTTCGACACGATTAATCACATTTTTCATACTTTTATTAATCTCACTTCACGATCACAGCAAAGACTCCGCGGAGATTCACCCCTTTCAAAGACGTTTCCATTCCCGAGAAAATTTCGCCGACACGCCACAATTTTTTTCAGTGTCTTTATTTCATCGTCACGTTGAGACAGTCCCAAATATTTTTACTACTCGCTGTTTCTTTAATTTCTCGCGTCGCGTAAATCACTCGGAATAAATAATTTAATAAATTGAATTTCTCAAGAGTTTCGTACTTTTTGGTTTGCTCTCATCAGCCTTTTAGCTTGTTCATATTATTTTTGTAAATACTTATTGTATCTCGAGAAAAAATATTTCGGTTCGCAAGATCGATATGTGTAAAAGTATAAGGTACGAACGAGGAGCATCTCTCTTCTCCCGATGATGAATATTTTTTTTAACGACGAGAAAATGAAAATTACAGTCGTTCGTTGCCAGTCTTTGGATCTGAATAGAATTTCTCTCGTTCTTCTCAATTGGTACGTTTTTCCCCCTGGATTCGAGGCTCTTTGATATCTCACGATTCTCTTCCGATATGCTATTTGTTTTTTTATCCAGGATTTTTTTTATCGAGGTCCTTTCGTCAAATTTTTCACGCTGTCCTCGAGGCTACCTACGAGCTTTCCTGGCCTATCTACGGTTCGAGATTTGTATATTTCTTCTCCAGTGTATATTTTCTTTTTAATGATGAAAAAATCACTCTTCGATTCCCGTAGATGTCGCGTAGAAAAAAAAAAGAGGAAGCGCTGCTCCAGTTTCCCGAAATAGTTTGGCGGGAGAACGGAGAAAAAAATGATCGGGTGCGCGCGAGGGGGAGCGAGAGATGGCGAAAAATTCGAGACGAAGACGGAGGAAGGGCTCTCGCGGTGAACGGGGACGGGAAGGAAGACCCACGTGTGTGATTTTCTTGTTTAAAGATCGGAAACCCTGCTAGGTAGAAAGCTCGAGTTATGCGACCAATAAATCGCGGACTGGGGTCTCTCGCCCTCGCGTGTTATCTTCTACAATTCTTCGTCTTTCCACGCATTTATTTCCGTCGCTTCTCCCTCGCCGTCGCACCGGATATCAATTGTTTTTCACTCGTTTCCTCAATCGGTGATTCAAAAATTCGTCGAATAACCGGGAGAAAACGAAAGAGACGCTCGTGATTGTTTCCTCCACGAATACGTCCCGGATGTCAGTCTGCAAAAAAGAAAATTCCATTTTTAAGCAGGTATTGACGAAAGTATGAAAATGAATTGTCGCTATTGATTTTTTTTTTACGATATAGAGTGTATCGTTGCAGTTTTTCGATGGTTAAATTTCAAGTACCATTATCGATAAAATAAACGAAAAATATCCCGACAAAGTACATTCGACATAAGACAGAGTCTTATGAGAAACCGCCCTAGAAAAAAATTTTTGACGTTGACAGTTGGGCCAATGCTTGGCCAATATTGGCCAAAAATTTGTTTCTAGGGCGTTAGCATATGTGCTCTTTTATCGAAAAAAAATATGTATTTAGAGTAAAAATTTAAACAATCTAAAATAGCTCACGTTTTCATTAGCATGTAAGGTTTAATTATTATTTACCATAAAAACATATGGCTATCGAACTTTTCAGTGAATTAATTGATTATAATATTGGGATCTGTCAAATGGGCGAAGCTTAAAAAACATTGCGACCTGGTAAATACATGTGTAATTTGTGACTGGGCTGGCACCAATCTCAAAGAATGCAATTTTGTTGAAGAAAAACGCAATTTAGAGGCTGCACATATATGAAAATATGGTAAAATTAGTGGAGTCAGCAAAGTGACGTTGACAGTCCTGTCAGTTTCAACCTCCAACTGCTTGTTTGATGTATTCTTTCAATCTCTCACACTGTTCTTCATGTTTATTTGCTTTTTCTGTCGAGTAAACATCATTGATTTCATTTTAACTAATAATTGAATGACTCTTTATTATAAATATCGCATAATACGTATTATTACTATTTGAATTTGCTCTAAATATAGTTCGTTTTTTGCCACTAGATGTCATATCGCCATTTGACAGATCCCAATACGTGAGTGAATTCAAGTCAAATTATAACCTAAAATTAAAAATCACTATTTAATTTTAGTATAACATCGATATTTTACATTTCGAAATTAGTATATTTGGTAAAAAACGATTTACCCAGTCTTAAAAGTCATTTATTTACGTCTCATTTAAAAATAAGCCAAACAGTTTCTTATTTTACTAATAAGTATAGCTAATATCTCTTTAACATGAAAAATGATTTATTTTGTATAAATATATTGTTGTTCGGTATTTTTAAAAATATTTTGTCCCCTATCGGAGCGTGCGATGAAAAAAAAGGCGTACAAGGTTCCGAATTTTGCAATACACGTCGCTCGACTGATTTCCTTGAACCGAGAAACGCATATACGACAAAAAGCCAGCGCTTTTTCCTTTTTTTTTCTCGCTTCGCCACCCAGCGCACAGTCTCGAAACAATAAAGTACAGGAAATCTTTATAAAAGGTATTTCTGGCGAGATCGAATTACAACGAGAGCGTGTGTTGCACGAGCTGCCGAGCGTTTTCAATTTCAATGCTCATTTCGCAGCTCGTACGCTTCGAATCAATCGGACATCGATTCCCCGTTGAATTCCCTTTCCTCTGTTTATTCCTCTATTGACGTTTAGCGAGTTAAAAACAGGCAGAACGGAAGTAATTTTCCGGGTCAACTCCATATACGAGAAAAAAAAAAGTGAACGTTCAAATTTTCGAGCGAAGCAGTTACCTGTTTTTTTTTTTGTCAGGAAGAATTGTTTTCAGATTGGAAGTTGAAAAAACGATCACTCGAAGGCAGTGGCGCTGGGGTTGTATTTTTATTTTATTTTTTAAACTTTAACACTTGGTCACATTTGTCGCGATTTCTCCCATTCTCTCTTCACGATGGATTGTCGATTCTTGCAACATCGGGGGTATGATAAAAGGAAACGAAGAAATAGAAAAATTCAAGAAATCTTAATATCGAGTCGGATCGCGCGTCCGTTGCACTGACGTTTTCTTCGATTTCATTTATTATCTCTCTCTCTCTCTCTCTCTCTCTCTCTCGCAAGCTCGGCTCTCCCCTCGGCTCACAACGTAAATAAGAGATTTACGACATCTGTCGAGGATTTAACGTATCGCGCACTAATTATCATAGCAAAAAGTTTATTTTCGCTAATGTTTTGACGAGTTCAATATTTGTTCCTTATCGATGCATTATTTTTTATTCTTTCTTCATCTTTGTTCGCAAACGCGAGCGTAGAAAACTTGGTTACATATTCTATCGAATGATTTTTCTTTTTCGGGGCTCGGCTTTTTTCTCTGTCTCTCTCGCTTTCGGCGAATAAATCTCTAGGATTGTTCGCGGGCAACGATCTCCCGTTCTATTGTACGTGCGCGAGCCAAGACGGCGGCGACGACGACGACGTCGACGTCGACGACATACATTTTATTACGAGGCTCACCCACCGCCATTGAACCCGCGCTATCATCCTTCCCGACCTTTTTTCCCTCTTCTCGCCTTTTTTTCCTCGTTACTCTCCTTCATCGATTTTCCTCCATATCTCAATTCTCTCCCTCTCACCCTGCTCTCTTGTGTTACTCCCGCAACTCCCGACGAAAACTCGATTAATCAGTGCCTCAACACGCTCCCGATTAATAACTCTCGTTATCCCTCATTCGGTTAATAATGACGATGACGCCGATCGAGGATTTCGTTCAAATGTGCATTTTTGTGCATCGCTTTTGATGAATTTCGTTAATGACGCCGATATGTGCAGAGCGACGAACTTTGGGTGGCCTGCATTCTCTCTCTCTCTCTTATATTCTCAATTTTATTTGGTCTCTCATTATTATGCCTGTATTTGTCTCGCGTACACGCGCGTAAACGCGCACATGCTCATTATTTGTACAAATACGCCGATACGCGTGATCAATCCGGGAAGCTTTTCCTCTCGGGTCTTTGTTTTCTTTTATGCAATTATTTTATCCTTTCGCCCTCTTCCGTCCGTTAGCTGTTCGGCGGGGCGTGAGCCAATACGTCCTTCCGCCACGATGTTCCAGCATCGACTGGTGGTGGCGCCGAAACGCCGGGCGCATGCGCCCCGCCATGCAACACGACCGAGCGAGACCGCTCGCGCTCGTCTCCTTCTCCCTCGCTCCCGCTCTCGCCAATTGTATATACCCCAAATCCCTTCCCGCTGTACTTTCGCACCGCGAATCCACGCCGTGTGTGTGTGTGTGCGCGCCGAAACCCACTCTGCACCGACACGAACGCGCGCTATACCAACTGATACCAAAGATACGCCGCTCACCCCGGAGAAACTTGCGGTGGCGAACCGTGGGTGGGCGCACTCGCGAAATACACCGCCTCGGAATACCCGTTCGTATACATAAATATCGTGGAGTTTCGCGTAACTCAACCTCACTCTCAAACAACTCTATCTCCTCCCATCTTCTTTTCTCGCTTCTTTACGATCCGAAACTTCGTAAAAATTCGCAAATAATGAATATCTCGCGGATTACGAGTGTACGAGGGTAAAATGAGTTATAGACCTTTTATTTTTTCACATAAATTAGCCAAATTAACGGGAAAAATAAGAAGTTACATTATTTTGCTTATCTGTATATGAATTCTTGGAGTGCGCCCCGAATAAGTAGCTTTTTTTTATGTTAGGGAAATTTCCGATCGAAAAGGCTCTTAAAATCGAACAAATTTTGAGAATTTTTTAAGGGGTGGGCATTTTGAAGGGGAGAAATTGAAAAAACTGTGACTTTTTGATCATTTCTTTGATTTTTTCCATATTAATTCTTGGATTGCGCCCCGAATAAGTTTCATTTCCGTTATTTACAAAAAAATTTCGATGGTATAGGCTCGTAAATCGAAAAAAAATTCAATAAATTTTGCAAATTTTTGAAGGGTTACGTTCTGGCATCACACCCCTTTCCATTTTCAAAAGTTATCACGTCGTATATTTTAGTCGTTAGTTATTATCGTATATTTTGTTTTGCAAAAATTTTCAGGAGTTATCCGTTATGAAGTTCATTTTGTCAAGAAAACGAAAAAATGTCGCCACTTGAAATTTTTTAATTTTCCTTTTTTCGATACTCGAAAAATCAGGCTGGAGGACCTCGAACACGATAAATTGTCTTCGCTCACTTTTATTATAACTTCACTTATTATACACGTAATAATGTGAAAAAAACTTGCAATTCAATTATGTACTTATTACAGAATGTAAATTTATTAATATTCACCATTGGGTGACAATTTATCATTTTATCTTCATATTAAAAACTTTTTGTCTCCATGTTTCAAGTACTTAACAAACGAGTCTCAGATGAGGACTAATAATAATAATATTCCTGAAAAATTCATCAATCGTAAACATTGAAAAAAAGAGGTAGTTCGTCAAGCATAACAAGATAAAAAATTTTTTCAAATTTTCGAAAATACATCAATTATGGTTTCCATGGTGATTCGTCGAGGTCGAGTCAAAATCCAAACACGACGGAATCAGTAGATCAGTAGAAAGTGACTGGGTAAAGCGAAGGGTCGTTACCGAAAAAAATTTAGCAGCAATTCGACAAGTTCAATTGAGTGTCAGTTCCAGTAATTCTTCATCATACGAAAAGTGAATAGTGTTTTTTTTTAGTTTTTTAATTAGTGTTTAAAATTTTTTATTTTAAATTTTAATTAGTGTTTTAAATTTATAATATCGTTATTTCGAAATACTCAAAAAGAATGTCAGTGCGGATGAAACCACCGTACAATCAGTGCAAATAATCTCGATCTCGCGAGTTATTCAACATAAAATAAAATGATTTTATTTAAAAAAATAAAATAAAAGTGGCGTTTGATTTTTCGTGGAAGGTGCACGAGCGTCGACTGTACAACATCGCAGACCGTTTCGGTATTGAAATTCTTAGTCGGGGAGTCCGTGCAAAGGAATTTAGGTATTATGTACTCATCGCGTGAGCTTAAATGCTTATTCAAGACGTTATGTGTTCAGCTATTTTATGCGTGGACGAATTTGCAAGCATTACACCGGACGTTCCTCCATTACAATTATATATATATACATGTAGGTACTTTCTAGCGTACACCGTTCGATAATTTTCCAGATAAAGAAGAAAGAAGGAATAAAAGCGGGTTAAAAGATAAGGTACTCTATCCGAATTTATACTAACCCACTTGAACGATGCTAAACGATGCATTCTCCTTTTTATATTCTCGCGTATCTTGAATTTGCGCGTCGAAGCCGATCCCGGCGAATCAACGGCGTTGAATTTGTGGAGACTACTTTCCAAGCCAGCGCCACTAGTACGAAAACTTGCCACTGGCGGCGCCACTGCTCGGCTCGACGTTCGTTGGCGAATTTTTAACGTCGATCTCGACAGTTGCTATCATTTATTCGATTTTATCAAACTTCAGATAATTTCGTCTGGTTGTTTAAAAGAAAAAAAAACAATGCGCCGGAGGGAACAAAATGTGGGGAAAAAACGGGTTGAATGGAGGTCGAGGAGCGTAGAGACGGGTCTGGAGACGCAAAGCCTCGCTACGGGATTACTAGACCAGAGACTGCAAAGTCATGACCTTCCGACGGGGATTCTCGGCTTTATTCTACCAATCCTACCGTCGCTCGACGCCCCTTTTATTCCGACACATATATTTTCCTCGTACGGTCAGAATTTAGAACTCAACACGAGAATAAATCCACAAGAGCTTATAATTCGATTACGCTATTTTTTTTCCTTTCTCGCGAAAAAAAAAAACAAAAAACGTTCGTCGCATGTTTAAAAAACTTCGAAAAAAATCTTAGAAAAAGGAGGAATAAATCTATATTGAATTCATCTCGTTTGCGAAGATCGAGTCAATTTTTATTTCGAAATAATTCACTTCTGTTTGTTCGTTAGGTTACAATCAGTGATTCTCTTTTCCTCTATTTTTCTTTTCCATTCGACGCATTATCTGCGAATTTTTCACTTCTAAACTCCAATCTTTACCGTTCTTTCATTTATATATATATTTATTATTGTTGTTATTATTATTATACTTGACAATCATTCAGAATCTTTTTTCGTCACTCATGCATTCGGGCAGAAGACTCAAAGGAGCTTTTTAATATCATCGAATTTAAATATTTTGAAAATTCGTCCTTAGCGACGAGCAATCACGCCACTCTCTTTCTCTCTCTCTCTCGTGATTTCCTCCTTTCGTACACATATGCGTTTACATTTACATCCAAGCAAAAATGTACATTAGGGAGGAATGTCCGGCCGAAACGCTTTGGCAGAGACGAAAAGACATTGGCCGGCAAACACAGAATAAATCGGCCAAAATATACACAACAAACGACTTTTTTCCCATTCTCGTCACTTCTCTTGGTCGCACCGACATCAAGGACACGACGATAGAGGTCATAAATGCACAATCGTCCTAGTTTACGTCGAGATTGACTCGACGAAGTTTCTCGATTTCAAAAAACGCAAGGAAACAAATATGTTTTTTTTTTACTTATAATAATACAATAAAATCGTCGGTTATCAATTTTTGGAATCAACACTTTACGATTAAAGACTACACCGAAAATGATCTCGTTGAAACATTCGTAAATAAGTGACAGATTAAAATTTTTTTGGAGGAACTACGAATCGTCTCGACTCATCTTTTTTTTTTTGACAGATGTCACCCTTGGCGGTGAAAATCGACGATTTTTTTTTCTCTGCCCGCGCCGTTCGACACTCCTTGTTTTTCTTTTTATACTTTATTTACCTTTTTTTTCATTAAATTATTCTCGTTAATTATGTTTCACGTGTTTCGCACTGTCTCACTGATCTCGAGAAAGCATCGTTATAGTAGTTTTAATATAGAGTTTTTTTTTAAACATATTTTTAATTTTCCCTTTTTTTTTGCATTTTTTCTCGTTAATTACTTTTCTCGTACTTCCTTCCGTCCGTGTCGGAGGGTCCTCGGAATCGCACACTCCCGAGGCTCGTTTCACGTTCTCCCTCTGTTCCACCTTCGCACTATCGTTTTTCCATACGATCACATAAATAAATAAATAAATCTCGTGGAAGCCGGAAATCCGAAAGATCACGCTCCTCTCTCTCTCTCTCATCCTCGCACTCTTCTCTCTAACTTATTCTCATTACGATTCGTCTATACAAACTGACAACCCCGACGAGAAATATT
Organism: Cremastinae sp. A BG-2022a; assembly: GCA_030522545.1. Lineage (NCBI taxonomy): Eukaryota > Metazoa > Arthropoda > Insecta > Hymenoptera > Ichneumonidae > Cremastinae sp. A BG-2022a. The sequence goes on along the minus strand of JAPYYW010000078.1, from coordinate 82,418 downwards.
TTCTTGTTTTATTTTTTTTTTTTTTCTTAATTTTTGTTCACTCCTCTCACTCTTTTTAGGCCTTTTATCATTTTAAAATACAACTCGTCGACGATCGTTTACCGAGATACAATTATTATACTCGCGGTTAATCCGATATCGAGTTTAACGCGAGATTTAAATAAATCACTGTCACAGTCTCATTTTCAGGGGGTGGGTAGGGGGACAGGGGGGGAGGAGGAGGGGAATTTTTAAACGCGAGAATTCTCAACGACGAGAGACTTTTCCTTTTTTTTGCATATTGATACAATTAATACAGAGTTCTTAGGACGTTATTTCCCGTACAATTGATTAAAGTTGACGAAATTCGAACACACACGGGGTCTCCAGAAACGATGATTTGAAAGAACTCGATTCTTTTCTTCTCTTTATTTCTATTTTTTCTTCCCTCGCTTTGTTTCCTAATGTGGCAAAAATCGGTTAAAATACGTGTGTGCATTGCGCAGATTTTTTTTTCGTGCGCTATCGCGTGTAGATACTTTTCAAAATATTTACATGAATTTTCGCGTATGGGCGATCTTCCAGGGAAACCGATCGAGATCGAATATTTTTCGTTTTGTTTTTACCCTCGATGTCGCGAAGAAAAAATAATCGAAAAGTCTCGAGTGCTCCACCGAAATTGAAAGTTCTTCCACGGCAGTAGACTACGCTTTTTTTTATATTTTAAGATCGCTCTTCGTGACTCGAGTTTCCCTTCGACTCTCCCGTTCCTGTATAATACGGTTGTATCGTAGAAAACGAATTATTATTGTTTCAATATTCTAAAATAATAATAATAAATAACATTTAAAAGAATGTATTTTTTTTGTCGATGATAACATCAGAAATAAACGTCGTAAAATTTGAGGAATTTAGCAAAAATGTATGATAAACACGTATATTTTTGCGAATTATTAAAGAACTTGAAACCTCGATAAATAGAACAATCAATATGTCAAATTCGATTTTGGAGATTGATTAAACAGATCGTCAAAAGGAATCAAACCCTAAAGGACGGAATATTTATAAAAACGAAAACATGTGTATAATTTAATTATCGTTAAAAAGATTTTATCAAGATTCTAACTGTATGTAAAAATCTCGAAGTCGATTAATATCTGAACAGAACTTGGGGCAAAAATATAATTTTATAAAGTAAAAAACTGATTATGTATCATGTTTATAAAGTGTTATTTCACTTTAAGTAATAGATAAAAAGTTTTGAAAATAAAAAAAAATCCAAGATGCCATTTGGAGAATAAAAATAGACGATTGTACAACCGAATTGTACAAAAATTTTGACGAACGAGAGTCGAGGCAAGACGAAAGCTAGTGAGGAACGACGAAAAGTCAAGCGACCGAAACTCGAGCTGTAAATGCCTCTCGTTTAAATTCTCAAAAAGATCGCACGAGTAAGTTTAAATCCTTTTCAAGGTTTCTCACGTTCGATAAATCTCGCTCTAACTAAAAAATTAACAGCAACGTGTAATTCTTCAAGATCAAAATGAAAATCCTCGTTGAAGAATTTCGGGATGGCGAGCGTCACATCAAACATGCAAAGGGGGCTCTTGAAAAAGAAAAAAAAATAAAGAAACGGAGTTTTACCTCGTGAGAGAACGACGCGACGAATATTATTATGAAAAACGAGACAGCTACCGTCTGGCGGTCGCGAAACTTCATCGCCAGCACTCGGCGTCCGAGTGTCTGCGAACGATCGCGCTCGGCGAGATTTTCAGCAAGCCGGGAGACTGGCGAAACCGTCCCTAAATAATTCCGCCGCTCGGATAAAACGGAAAACCGCCAAACTGAAAGTTAACGGGGGTCTTGGGGGAGGCGCACGCGTAGAGGAAATCGTCGGACTGGAGCTGAGTCCGGTTGAGATTCGGCTCGGACGCGGAGCGCGTGATTTTTGGCAGGCCCCGAACGAGGGCCTCGAGGCTCGCGAGAATCTGCCGGAAGATCGGTCTCTCCTCGCGTGAGAACTTTATGCAGTCCTCGGTGAGCCTCTTGAGAGCTTTCGGGGTGTCCGAGCGTAGTTTCATGAGATCCGGCTTGAGGTAGCCGCTCCCGACTTTCCAGAGGATGTGGTCCTTGTCGCTGACGTTGGAGTACGGCAGCTGGCCGGCCAGCAGCTCGAACAGGACGATCCCGAAGGCGTAAACATCCGACTGGAAGCTGTACGGGTTTTCCTTCTTCTTCTCCATCCTAATGACTTCCGGCGCCATCCAGAGGATCGAGCCCGTCGGCTGGTGCGATTGCTGCGAGCCGGACCACCTGGTCTTGGCCGTCGCGAGTCCGAAATCTCCGATCTTCACCGTGAGGTCGTCGTGAAGGAAAATGTTGTTGCTCTTGAGATCGCGATGGATTATGTTCTTTGCGTGAAGATAATCCATTCCCTGGGCCGTCTGTCGTCCGATCTCGATCAGCGTGAAGAGCTCGAACTTGGACTCGAATACGTGAAGGTGTTTGTAGAGCGAAGAGCCCTCGCACCACTGAGTTACGATCGCCAACTTGGGTTTGCTCACGCAGCCCATGAACAGGAGAATATTGACGTGGCGAGTTTTCCGAAGAACGGCGACCTCGTTCTTGAAAGCTTGAAGCTGAGCCGGCGTCGGGCTTTTCACGTTCAGAGTCTTGACGGCGATCGGACCGTGCCAGTGAGCCTTGTAAACGGTCCCGAACGATCCGGAGCCTATTCTCGATCCCACGAGAATCTCGTCCGCCGGGATTTCCCAGTCCTCGATCGATTCTCGAGGTGCCAGAAGATTTTTCGAGGATTCGTCCGCCGAGCGGGCTCGAGGACGCTTCGGGCGCAGAGTGCTCGTTGGACTCGCCTGAGTCGACTGGCTGTGCTTCGTAGGACTGCTTCCGGGCGATACCGGACTCTGCATCGTCGCGATCGGCCGTACGAGACTCTGAGACCTCGCGTATTCGTCCGCGCTCACCAGGCTCTCTCCCATTCCTGGCTTGACCGTATTGAAGCAGACATTCGGGGCGGAACTCGAGCGATCCTGCTCTCGCAGAGTCCTGTGATGTCTATGATTCCTCGAGGAATCCATCGTAAGATTGTAGGCCGGCGGAAGCTGGAGAATCTCCGCGGGTCTCTCCGAGCAGTGCGCCAGCAACGCCTGATAGTAAGCGTCCTGCATCCTCACCTGGTGACACAGAGGCGGAACTCCTCCCGTGCATCTCTGATGAAATCTGTAGTTGCAGGTCCTACAGTAGAATCCCTGAAAGAGAAGCTTCCTGCAGCACTCGCAGAACGCGAGCGTGAAGAACGTCTTCCGGACAAACGTGTGCGATATCGACGTCGTTATCGGAAACATGTCCAAAATTTCGACAGATATCTCATCACAGTCCAACGACGATATATCTGTATCCCAAGGTATTGCAACTTTTGAGTCATCGGAGCCAATTGTGTATACACAACACATCTCCGTCGTCAAGTTTCTCAGCTTCATTGCTCTTGCTAGTGCGTCTCTCAGCGACAGTCCGTCTCGAACCTGAAAAGTTATTTTTTAGTACATTTATGTCACTCCAAGGTTCGTTGACATACAAATACTCAAGTTTTCTTAATTGTTTAGGCAAATTTAAGTTTAATCAATGAACACTTTGTTTTATGCAAATAAATACTCGATTGATCTATTCTTGAAAATTTTTTTTAGGTTATACACAGTATCTTGTAAAGACTGGTGTACAGTCTTAATTATTAAAAATTTACATTGCATCGATGCAACTTTTGTGTCGTTGAAATTGAAATTTAGTAAACTGGACTAGACGGATGATGTGAAAAACCTGAAAATTGTCATTCCACCAAGAAAGCTTTTTATTTAAATCAAATGGAGCTGCAAGTAACAATATACTTTTAATCCATTCATTTGTACAACTTTAAAGAACAGATCTGAACACCTGAATGTTTGTCCAACAAATATTACATTTGTTTTGCAAAATTGGAACAAAGGTGTTGTTTGAAAGTTAAAAGTCGTCAGTAATGTTCTCAAATCTTTTAAATTTCTGGGAAATTCATCGACCCTGCAGCATTTGACAAAGAATCAACGGACCGAAGCCGTTGGATACCAAAGTTATGAATTTTGCGAAAGCTCGAGGCAAGAGAGAGAAAAGAAGCGCAAAGTAAATATTTACCTGGACGCTGGTTCTCTGTTGATTAGGCAGATGCGCTCGAAGGAGAGATTTGGAGGGTGTTCTGGGACAGGTGTTAACACTGGAGGTATTACTGTCTTCTTGAGTCTCAGCGATGGTGGAGTTGAGCAGCTCGTTGAGCTTTTGCTCCTTGGATTCGAGCTCGTGGAGTTTGCTCGTCAATTCGTGATATTCGGCAAGATAGATGGATGGTGGGTCCTGAAAACCGGCGAACCGGTTGTTCAGAGCGTCGATGTTTTGTCTGGTAACGTTGATGACGCTATGAATGTTCCGCAGCTCGTACCTGAGGGGATCGGTGTCGAGATACGCGTCCTCCGGGTCGCTGAGCTCGCCCGGATCGAGGCCACCGCTGCCGTTACCATTATTACCACCAGCGTCACCAGTAACACCGACACTAGCTTCGCCGGAAACGCGACTCGAGGACGACATGTCCCGGTTTTGGGCGAGCTCGACGATGCCCCTTGTCGAACACGATAAATCGTTCCTATCACGCTGACGACGAATCGACACTGTTACCCCGTACCCGGAACACCTGCTGGGACCCGATAATCCCGCCAATTCCCTATCATCGACCGTCTTCAACCTGGGCTCGCCGATCACGGCCATTTTCCAGCGTCGGCCAGCATCGTGGACACGGAGTTCTCCTCTTTTCTCGCGCTCTCTCTCTCGCTCACTCGCTCGCTCGCTCGCTAACCCTCTGGCGTCGCCGTTATCGCGCACTACCACTCAACACCAATACTAATCCGACGGCACGACACCGCGCCACTACCATCATTCGCCGTCGACACCGCGCACCACCGGTGTATCCACACCACCGCTGACAATTCTTCGCTTCTGCTCTCTTCTTCTCTCTTCGCCACACTCTTGCCCCGGCGCGCGGCTGCGTTCCCTCCGCCGCGACGCATTTTACCCTTGATCCAGCGCCATCTGACGCCAACTTCCTCACGACAAACGTGAGAAATCGAACGACGCGAAATTTCACTCCATACTTGTTTTTTTTTTTTTTTTCAGAGATTATCAACCATAAACAAACCATTTGACTCCCAAAGTTCAACATGTGCTCCGACATTTTTATTCGACCATTCAATATAACAAAAATAGGTTTATGAAAAATTAAACCGTCGCGTACTATATATTAGCATCAAAACGAGAAGCGCGTGCATATCGATAAATTTTCCTGCAAAGCCTCTTCGCGTTTATCCAATACTATATTAAAAAAACGATTTCGCATAAAAATAGTAACTACAAATAATAGTAATAATATTAATAATGCACAATAATAATAAAAAAAGAGAGAATGAAGCATGGCGTTTTTTTTTGCAGACTATCTATATATAGCACGCACGGAAAAAAAATATCGAAAAGCTATCGACGTCGATGCATCTCGATAAGTAAATAGATTATAACGGAAACGGTAAATGAATTTTCGCATGACATTTAGTTCTACGGTAGCTTGGGAAAATCACGAGTGGGTGGGTGGAGAATGAAAAAGAGGCATTTATTTCGGCATATATGTGAGAGAAAAGGCGAGAGAGCGTACGCGCGCGCTCTCTTTTTTGATGGTCTATGGTAAAAAGAGAGCGCTGCCGTCGACGCAACTACGTCAGCGGGTGGCTGCGTTCAAAAGCGTGTTCCGATACAAAACGCTGCTGACGTGCATGCTCGAGTGCTTCCAATATCCTGTTGCGTCCCGATACTGTTGACGAATTACAGCTGTTCGTCCTCCAGAGTGCAAATACGTCTCGCTAACGCAATCAACAATTAAAACATCGCCGATCGAAACTCGCGTCTCGTTTTTTTTTTCTCGCACCCTCGCGTCTGCTCCCACTTTTCTCATGCTCGATCGGGAACCCCGCCGTTCCCGGCGACGTATTCAAGTTCATTATTGTATTCTGTAAACACTAAAGTCGCGTTGCATTCCACTGACGTCACTACGGACGCCGTTGACGTCAGTCGCGCGATGATATCGTTACCGGGGCAACGAAAGTCGATCCTAATTGGACCCTGATACGATACACGTCCCTTATTATTTTACACATGTAATAATAAAATACAAAAAAATATCGAATTGACTATTATTTACTTATTAAAATTATGATTTGACAAATCAAGTTTTATTTTTTCAATTTTTATTTAATTTTCTTATGTTATGCAGGTTTTATACGTACATAAAAAGTAAAATTGCAAACGACAATATTGAGAACAAATAATTGAAGGAAATTTATTTACTTTATTTATTGTTACTTTTATTCTTTGACGGAAACAAGGTATTTGATTTTTCCACTCAAAAATTGCCAATCGCGATCAAGGTCACGCGACTTTTATTTTTCATTTTCGTCCAATCACGCTGGAGGCCGGAGATAGAGCATAAGTTCATGATATGTCGTGCTCGATGCTTGCTGGAAAACTAGCTTTCGTTACAGGTCGTAAATAAATGATATCGTATAAAATAATAAAATAAACATATGAAACTATCTTTAACAAAGGTTCGGAGAATAATTATTGACACATGTTTGTATATTTATTCGACCAGGTGCCGGCTCGGGCATCGGTCGGGCAACTTGCAAACTTCTCGCGAGAGAAGGTGCAAAGGTCATCGCTGCGGATCAAAATGGCAAAAGCGCACAAGACACAATCTCACTTCTGGATGGTGCATATATTATTTATCATAATGCGAAAAATCAGATTAAATATATGATATTTTACGCTTAACTTTATTTAGGCACCGACCACATGGCCATCGATCTCGACGTCTCAGATTCAAAGAGCGTCGAGAGAGCTTTTGAGACGAGTTTTACCCACTACGAGAAACCACCGACGATCCTCGTTAATTCTGCTGGAATAACGAGAGACAATTTTCTGTTGAAAATGAGCTATGAAGATTTTGACAGAGTCCTGGAAGTTAATTTGAAAGGAACATTTTTAGTGACTCAAGCCGGAGTGAAAAAAATGTTGGAAGCTGAATCTTCCAATGGAGCTTCTGTTGTCAATATTGGATCAATTATTGGCAAAAGTGGAAACATCGGCCAGTGCAATTATGCAGCTTCCAAAGCTGGAGTCGAAGCAATGACAAAAACAGCCTCTATGGAATTTGGGAAGTAAGTATTCTTCTTGTTTAATAGTTATTTTACTTATTCCTAGCTCTACATTTTTTTGTTTTATTATCATTCTGTAATATTGTTAACTTTTTAAGATTTGGAGTCAGAGTCAATGCTGTTCTACCAGGAATAATAGACACAGAGATAATAAGAACTATTCCTGAAAATGTAAGAAATCTATTTCTGAGCAAAATTCCATTGGGGCGGATTGGTAAGGCGGAAGAGGTAGCAGAACTTGTACTTTTCTTGGCATCTGAGAAAAGTTCTTACGTGAATGGAGCTTCAATTGAAATAACAGGAGGACTTCATTAATTTGTTTTTTTTTATATTATTGATATCGAAATGAAGAAACCTATTTTTTAAATGATTATATACAGTTTTTCAAACAGTACACTTTTTATTACTTCTTTTTTCCTTTTAATCTTCTTGCGTGCTTGTGCGCCTTGTACTGCAGTTTTCGTTTTTCATCAATGATTTCCTTGTACTTCTTTTTATTGAATTTTGAAAATTCAGCATCAGCCAGGAGTTCATCAACAATGGTCTTCTTTCTTTCCTTTTTGGTCATACGCCCATTGTAGTAATCCAGTGGAGAGTCAACAACCTTGCCTATTTGGAAATATTTTGGCAAGACTTTCATGTCATTCTTTTTGTAGAAGTGTTTAGGATCAAGGACAGATCTCATCTGAATGACTTCCAAATCGTGTTTTATTTCCTCAGTTATTTCTGTTTTTGGCAGATTGAACCACTTCTTGCCCTTGGTCTTTTCCCTTTCTCTTTTTCTCTGGATGCGTAGTCGTCTCAAGCTCTCATCATACCTTGGAACAGTCTCCAGTTTCTCAAATCCTGGCTTTATAGCTGATTTTTCAAGAACTTTGTCAACAGGATCGACTTGTTTCGTTATTTCTATCACGTTGGTTGCATTTTTCGGTTGTAACCTCCGCTTGTTTTTCCAACCCATCTCCCTTTCAAAGTCGTCCAAATCAATGTCATTTTTTGACAAAGTTTTGCCGTTTTCATTTTCTCGAAACAGTGACACATTGATTTCTCCTTTCCTCTTCTTTTTCCTTTTTTTCTTCTTTTCTGGTAATAAATTCGCTGGCTCGAGACCTAAAACGATTACGGAATCTTCATAAAGTCAAGAAATTATAACCTAAAAATGTTTAAACGTTATTTTTCAAGTTATTTCACAATTACCGATATCTTCAATCACAACGTCATCATCGTCACTTTCTAATAAACGATCTTTGTTCAAAAGATCACATTGTCCAGACGTATCGATCGTAAAATTCATTTCCGTACAGGTTACGATTATTCTGTTTACAAAACGTGCGCACGTATACGTCGCGGAATCGCGGAGGTTGGGATCGAAATTTCATTTTCTTCAAGAGCGCCATCCAATGAAAAATTTGAGAAACACAGAATGCGAACAACTCGAGTCAAGTTATTTCAAATTCAAATAACCCGAAAAGATCTTCAGATAATAACGACTAAGTCCAACTTCGTTGATAACAATAAAAGAAAGAATGAATTTCACAGAAAATATAAAAAACCGGAAGTGTTATGGTCAAACTCTTACTTTGTCAGAATAAAGAAAAATTGACGACAAATCCATCCGGTTGCGTAATCTCACGAGTACTCGGATTGCTTCCTCGAAAAAAGAAAAACACTCTGAGCGAAAAAGTGCGCGATTGTTGTGCAACAATTCTTGGACAAACACGAAGAACAGTCCTTTTTGAAAAGTTCACCACGTTGGGGTGAGCGCAGCCATTATGGTGGGAGAAACAAAGACGGAATTACACCCAGAATATAGACGTAGAACGCCAGTTCACGATGGCACAGTTGTCGAACAACGTTTCATCCTCCAATTTCGCAAAAACAGCCTCTACGAGAAACAATCGATTTTAAACAAATATTTAAATAATCCAATCAAAATCTTAACAATATAAATTTGATAAAATCATAAACACATATTTTTAATTTTATTTAATTTTGATTATTTTAAATAAAAATAGATAATAAATCAAAATAATAATTAAAAATAAAATCAGCAAATGTCAGTTCTACAGTAAATCGTAGTTATGGGAAATATATTAGTATTGATCGTGTGTTTTTTCTTAATCGGTGTGACAAGTTGTCTCGAAAGAATAAGAGAGAATGATGAACATTTTCACGATAATTTGACCTCTACGAGAAATGTCGAGGGAATCCTGGATTTGGAAAAACTCCTCGACTTGTGGAGTCCCATGGAGTTTATTCCAGTTTGGAAGAAGATCCGAGGATTAACGATTTCGCAAAAATGCCACGATGATTTTTCACTGTTTTTGGAAGGGTTGGAAATGTCGTCAAAGTGGTCACTCAAGAGTGAGTCAATCGTTAATTATCCCATTATTCAATTGAATCATTGAATTGTATAAAATAATAGATATTTAATATCAACATATTATACTACGATATTTATACATATTTTTTTCGAAATTATAGACTTGTTACATGAAAGAATATAAATATTGTCTCAACGCGACTGAGAAAAATTTCCGAGTTTGTGGTGAAAGACAAAAAGTTCGCAGAAAGTTGCCCGAACGATCGTATAGAGTATTATTGGAAAAGACCGGTCTTTTCAGTAAACAACCAGATTAACGAGCACTTGATCCTGATACTTTCATCCTGACGAGTTTGTTCCTATGTCGATCACTGTCGAGTTCAAGAAAACAAAACCAGAAACTTTAGCATTCTTTCATGTACTTTTATTTTCTCCAATTCAATTAATCTTTATCAAATTAAAAAAAAATTCTCCCATTATACCTAAATATTTTAAACGTATCCATTATACGAAAATACTTTAAATATATATTTATCTATCACATGATTACAATATTAATATCTTCAGCTATTTTTATTTATTATTTGATTCTACGAGATTTTTAAATACTTGGAATTCTTATTGATGAACATTGTTGGGGAGGTTTCAAACGTAATCACTTTTCGCCATTATCTTTTTGTCTTACTTTGACTTTCTAAGCTTTCTACAGGAAAACATTTGGTTTTTATTGCGCGCACAGCGCGGACCGCATTCTGATGGCTCCACTCGACAATTACTCACCCTCGCACGCTCAGTACATTAAACAATTGATTTATGTAATCAAAAATTCTACCGATACTGCAATTACTCATAACGAGGCAAAAAAAAAGTATTACGGCTACTCGAATTACATCCAATTTACTTCCACGCCGATACTTTTTATCTTGATCCATAAAAACTTTATTTCATTCTCGAAAGAAAATGATCAGCGCGGGCTTCTTTTTTTAGATTTTCTCACGGGTACAAATTTTTCAGCGAACTTCCGCAATTTGTTATTCATTAGTAATCAATTTTCTTCGATAAAACGTGTGATCGATATTAAAATAAATAATGTTAAAAAATCTAAACGATTATAAATTGTACGAAAAAAGAGGATTTCCTGCTGCTTTCTCCGCGATTAGCCAATCGATTATTATGTGCACGCTATACTTTTATTTCTTTCCATCTCTTCGCTCCTGTGCGGACACACATCCTCGCGTTTTAATGACTGCAGGCTCGCCTCCACGGTGTTAACTTCTCGTTATGCTAGCTTCGAATTATTGCGAGTAATACATGCACGTTACAATTAAATAAATTATGTGAATTCGATATGCGTAAGAGCCGGAAAAAAAAGTTGGGATGTGCTCATTTAAGGCAATTCGATCACCAGGTCAAATCGAATTTTAATCGTTCGAAAATTCACGAAATTTTTTGGTAATTATATTTTCTTAATTTCAACAGCTTATTCGCTGAAATTTTTTGGTTCTTTCAACACGATTTTTAGCATTACAATTTTGTAACTATCTTTTCTATATAGTGCAGGAAATTTTTGAACATGCACTTTGATTTTACTTGAAATAAAATACGTGAAGATTTGTTTGCAATATCAACAAAAATTCACAAAAATATACACCATGGTAAAAAAAAGAAACAACAAGAGAAAACACACTACAAAGACACGAAATTTCTTTTAACTATTAGTTTGGCACACGATTTTTCAATCATTCGTTGCTTTATCAGACGGACTAATAGCTTGTAGTTACTCGGGATCCAAGAAAGAAAGAGTTGTGCAACCGCTGCGTCAAGCCCTGACTCCCTCCAGATTCTTTAATTTATTATTATTATTATTATTATTATTATTATTATTATTATTTTATTACGGAGGTAAGAGAGAAATATTTGCAATTTGCGAAGCTCTTTTTATTTTTAATCTTAAAAATGTTGCTCAGTGACAGTCGCGTTACCGATTAAATAAATTTGAAAAAAAATTTATCAAAGTGCTGGACGCGAGTGGAAGACACACCTGGAGCTTATTCTCGGGTAGCAAATACTGGATAGGAGCTTCGGATCAATGTCGCGAGTTGGATTATAATTATTTAGATGCGATGGAGAATCGGAGCGTTCGCGCTGTCGAAAAGACAGATATTCCGCCTTTCAGAGTTTCCGTAAACTCGGTTACATTCGTTCTCGATATTTTGCACTGGAACGTCAATTCGGTGAGTGAATATGATCTTTTTTGTTTTCTTTTTAAAATTTATGGTATTTATACTTATAGTTTAGAAACTTTTGAACAATAGGGCTTTTAAACTATACATAATTACTAAATCTGTATTTTCTATGATTTTTGTTTTTTTTTAGAGCCACGGTATAACGATTGGACTTTGTTTGCCTTCCAATTGTCATCCCAGCGACGTCGTCCAACTTTTTCACTATTCGGCTAATAATCTTCATGCCGATTTACCGAGACGAGCGACTGTCGATCACGTGAGAAATCTCTCCGAAGGATACGATTTGCTAGAAGATCCAATTTTTTTCATTATTCTGTACGACTTTTCTTCTACTTTTTATTTTATTATCATTTTTCTTTGTATGTACAACTATGTAATATTAAAAAAAAATTTCAGAATATCTTTCTCACTGATTATATTACTTGTAATTTTTGGAACGGCATACGACGTGATACTTCGATACCAAGTCCTCAGTCAAGAGAAAAAAGCTGTGAACGACAGAATCATGGAAAATGGTGGGGGGTCGACGGGAGATTTTTTCTCCTCCCCGAAAATCATAAAAGAAGATTACGATCAGAAAATCACGATTTCAATGTTGTGGGCAATTAAACAGCACAATGGAACACTTGGTAAAAATATCAACTAAAGTTTTAAGAAATCGAACGAAAAAATTATGAAAATCTATGATACAGAATATTTTTCATCGTAAGAAAATTTTGATAGATTTGTCGAACTCTAAGAATGTGCCAAAGCCCATGTCGGAAGCTCTCTTGTCCTTCAGTCTTCTCTTGAACGTTTCGAAGCTAGCGAGCTTGGACGTGGGAAGCGACACTTTGGCTCCCATTCATGGATTACGTTTTATCACGATCCTCTGGATTATTTTGGTTCACACTTGTCTGATGATGAACGAAGTATCCGGTAAATTTTCAAAGAATTTCAAATCGTTAAGAATCGAGTTTAAACCTCATTTTTTAATTTCACCACATCAATGTTATTATTACCTCAAACGAGTGATAAATTAAAAAATAGTTAAATCGAAAAAAAAAATTTTTTAGAGAATAAAAAATTTCGATCGAAAGCTGAAGAGGATTTTCTTTATCAGACGATCAGCAATGGGACTTATGCGGTCGACACATTTTTTTTCATAAGGTAAAAAATTAGTATAAAAATGTAGAATCTTTCAATTGAATGCAAAATAAAAATTATTTTCAGTGGTTGTCTCGTTTCATTTCTATATTTTCGTACAATATCGAACCAGAGGATAAGGGAGAAGAAAATAACTCAAGGCTTCCTTGGGAAAATAATGCAGTTTTTGGGAATGATGTCGTACAGATATTTTCGACTGACACCACCCTATCTCCTCGTTATCGGACTTGTCCAAATATCGACTAAGTGGTACCATGATCACACAGTCATAGAATTGACGACTCTTGATCACGAGACTTGCGAAAAATTCTGGTGGAGGAACGCACTCTACATTAATACTTATTTTCACATGGACGATAGGGTAAGACAACATCATTTTCATCATTTTACTATTATTTTTTTATTAAAATTTTTTTTTTCATTGCATTATAAATATTACATTCTTCTTCCATTATTATATTTTTTGTTTTACTGTTTTTCTGTATGCTGCAGTGTATGGTATGGAGCTGGTACTTGGCCAACGACACTCAATTCTACACGATTGGAATTATTATCTTAATTATCGGTGCAAGGTATGAAAAATATTTAAAAAATGTTGTGATGAGGTGAACGTCCCAAAAGTTGAGAGACATACTTTTTTTAATACTTTAGTAGTTATTTTGACTTTTATAAGAGCCAAATAGAGTCATTATACAAACAAATAATATTCTAAAATAAAATTATACAGCTTCGTGTCTATGGGTACTGCGATAGGAGTAATAGTCTTAATCGCCTCGTGGATAACAACAGCAATGATCACCCTAAATACGAAACACTTGCCATCGTAAGTCAAAAACGAATATTTCAATAATTATACGTTTTCTCACAATTTAATTTTACATTTCTCACAATAGTTATAAGCATTCTTTATGTGATATTTTTTATATGTAAAAAATATGTGCCTTCTGGTCATGAAAACGTGGATGAATTCGCGGAAATTTTTTTTGCTAGAATCCAGGAACCTTTCGCTCATTACGAGAGCCTGTACGATAAGCCATGGACGAGGATTGGTCCGTACTTGATAGGAATGGCAGCCGGGTGGTACCTGTGCAAGAAAGAGTGTAAACTAAAAATGAGTAGAACGATTAATCTTGTCGGATGGACAATTTCCCTTGTAACTCTGCTGAGCATCGTTTATGGACTGTACGGGAATCATTTTGATTCGCTCTCTTCAGCTTTTTATACGGCTCTGTCGCATTCCGGCTGGGCAATCAGCGTCGGCTTCATTCTCGTCGCCTGTGTCACCGGCAATGGCGGTAAGATCCGGAACTGTATACGATCTATTTATAAATAATAACTTGATTATTCTTTATTTTATTTTTTTACAATATTTAGAATTCCTATTGAACGAACTAAATAAGCTAAACGTCCCAATAGTTGGACAGCTAAGGGTTTTCTCACTTTATCTTTTTTTTTTAATATTCAAACAAAAAAATCTATTTCAAATTCATATATAAACTATTATCTGATATTTTAGCGATCCAAAACTCATTTTATGTGTTACTTTTAAACAGTATTTCTAGTAAATAAATAATTAAACGTTTAAATATGTAGAATGACTCAATATTTGGACAGAAAATCGATCCTGTCTGTATGGTTAAACGAGTTTTTTCAAATAAATTAACGTTATGAAAAATACACTTCTTCGTACAGGAAAAATAATCCATACAAGTTTATTGAGAAAAAAATAATTTAAGTATTAAATATAATATAGCGAAAATTGTCTAACTATTGGGACGTTTACCTTAACTGATTTTTAGAACAGTTTTTGGAATTTTTCAATGTGAATTCTTGGATTGCGCCCCAATTAAGTGACATTTTCAGGAAATTACAGTTATTTACAGGAAATTTCCTGTTATTTTATTGTTATTTACAGGAAATTTCCGATCAAATGGGCTCTAAAAATTGAAGAAAATTTTTTTTTTAATTTTGCGAATTCTTGAAGGAGTATGCACCCCTTTCATTTTTTCAAAAATCTTCAAGACTTGATAACTTTTAAAAAAATTAATATATCATATTAATTCCAACGCCATTCACTTCGTTTTGCAAAAATCTTTAAAAATCACCCTTAATAAAGTATATTTCGTGAAGAAAAAGGAAAGATATTGCAAATTAAAATTTTCATGGGTTTACGAGACTCAGTGTGACTCACCAAATTAAAAAAAAAATTTTCTCTATATTAAGAGTCTATTTGATCGGAAATTTCCCATAGATAACGAAAATGCTAAGAACTGACTTTTCAATCTGTAAAAAGTTATTGATAATAAAATTTTCTATCTTGCTAACAGGTCTGGTCAACAAAATTTTATCGTGGAAGTTTCTTTATCCACTGTCGAGACTTACCTACTGCGTATATCTCATTCATCCGGCACTCACGCGAGCTGTCATTCTGAGAGGAGAAAGCTCTTTTCATCTTACTCAAGGATTTGTGGTATGATTTTTACAAGTTTATTTTCAAAAGAATTTTTAATTCTCTTCAGCTTCATTGATAAAATAGATAATCCAGGTATTCGCGATCCTAATTGTCGTTCGATCCAATAGAGCGCGCTGACAACTCGCAGAATTACTGCAGAATTCGCAAATGAATAATTATTCATTTTTTTAACGATCATGCCTATATAAAAAGATAGGAAACGAAATAAAAATTTTTTCGGATGCAGTTTTCTTTTCTCTTCGTTTTTCAATCGGATTTTCAGTATAGGGTGGGTGCACCTGATCTCAGCCTGTACCAAATCTCGGCCACTCGGCTATTATTTCAATAATTAATTAAAAAACAGATCTTTTTTTATTCCCTAAAATATGTGCAGTATGTAACGTGCAAGAAAAACATAGACAAACATTAAGGAAAATTTTGGTTGGACTTTGGCGACACCCGGCCAACTATACGCCATTTGATACAAAATTCAAAACTTAATAATACTTCTTATCAGGAATAATGAATGAAT
The DNA here is from genome assembly GCA_030522545.1 of Cremastinae sp. A BG-2022a. Lineage (NCBI taxonomy): Eukaryota > Metazoa > Arthropoda > Insecta > Hymenoptera > Ichneumonidae > Cremastinae sp. A BG-2022a. The sequence continues at coordinate 66,445 of JAPYYW010000078.1, read as the reverse complement.
GAATTAAGAAGTAATTTTCGCATTTGGTAGACTTCAAATATTTGAAAAACCGTGCTATAATGGTTTTTAGATTAAATTTCATAAAAATACAACCTCTCAAAGCCAAAAAATGGTCTTATGTGGCCAAGATATGGTACGTTTTACCGTAAAACAGATAGATTATATTAGCATTTTTTTTCTATATTTGAAGCTATACATTTTTCTCAAGTGCCCGAATGTAAATTTTTGTTTTCTCTAAGGCGATTATTTTCTTTGGCATAACCGTCGCCTCCTACGCGGTTTCTCTCTTCCTGAGTCTACTGTTCGAGGCCCCGATGGTGTCCTTGCTGAGGATTGTTCACCCTCTCCGTCAATGGAAACAGGATTGAAATCCTGCTCACCTTTCACCATATACTCTTGTCCCGAAAAAAAATCCCTCGGAGGTTCGTCGCCTAAGAGAGCCAAGAGACTCGCGGAAATAATAACGAAAAATTTTTTTTCTTGGGAAACGCGTTCTTGTCCTTGTCATTTTTGTCTCGAGCGCGTTCGCGGGTTAATGTCCACCCGTTCGAAACAATTCAGCCTCGACGAGACAGCGTGGATTTTCGGAAGGTGACGAAACGTGATTTTTCGCGTGAGAAAAAAAATTCTTGGATGAAACACGAAAAATTGGAAATGGTGATTCTTCGCATTTCGGAGTCCGGAGCGACTCGCCCACGAGAGAATAAGTTACCGAGGAATCGAACCTTGGACGCAAAACCCGTTTGACCCTAGAGACCGCGCGCTATCGTATTTCACCAATCGATGGACGAATTCAATATGCACGAAATATCATTTTTGTCTTGCTCAATTTTTTTTTTTCATGGTCACGTTAATTGAGGAAAAAATTTATTTATCATAATTAATGATACATTATAAAACGATAAAATTTCAAATTTTGCATTAGAAATATCCAATTCGAAATATCAAATTTCGCCTTTTGATTAAATAATTTCATAGTTTGTTTAAATTCTTTGACATTTTTTTTTCATCGAGCGTGAGAGAAAAATGTACGATCGGTGAAAAGGGAAAATTCAAGATTCATGCTTGAACGATTCCTCGACGTTAAATGATACTTGCTGCTAAATTTATATTCAAGACAATTTGTGACAATACGATATAGTATAAAATTGCAGGTGAAACTTCTACTTTTCTTTTTTTTCTATTTTTTTTTATATCGTAAGAGGAACTCATGCGAATCTTCTTCCTCGACGTTCATCGATGACGATTATGAGAATTTTTAAACTTTTAAATTAAACATAAAGTTAATAGGGTGAATGATAAAATAAATTAATAAAGTTTTTACTATTTTTTTGTAATAATAATAGAAAATCATTAAAAATATTATCAAGAATTTTTCTTGAAACGCGAAAAAAAAAATTTAGCTTCAATTTTTTGTCAATGAATAGGACATATTCGAGTGTTTCCAAAATCACATTTACTATTATCCAAAATTTCATTTCGAAAACTAGCATATTATTCATCAGATAATGACTCGTTTGCTCGAGACAAATATTGAATTTTAAATCAGTCGCTTCTTCAAATAGTTTTAGGGTCAGGATTAACATAACTCTGGCAAATTAGCATATGTTTTAAAAAGGATTTTTTCTTTGAATCTTCAAACGAATTAAACAAACACTCAAATTTTTTTATAATGACATTTTTTGCTCCGTGTTCTTCATTTTCCTTTCCGCTAAAGATGAAAACCTGTGATAGATTTTTCACAAACAGGAAGTAGCTTGGAAACTGATAATGAAAAAAGTGGAAGTGTAAAATCGATAATGCCCATTCGCGAGCGAAACAACGATGAGTCTTTGGCTTGGTTCTTTTTTTAAATATTTTTTATGATATTTTTCTAATTTATCACTTTGTCGTTATTGAGGGACGGTGAATAGGCAAAATAACGCAAATCGCTTCCTGATAAAGGAATGATTTTGTCATTTTTATTATTTCCTGCACAATTTTCACGACGATTTATCAAGAAAATAGCTTAAAAGTTGTCTCTGAGGCTTCAAAGTTTCAACAAAACTACAGTTTTTAACAATTTATAAAAATTGAAGAAAGAGTGCATGACTTCTCGGAAAATGATTACGTATGCCGATTCAATCTGACGATTATTGAATTTCTCGTATCTCAAATTGAAATTATTACGCCGGAGTCATAAACGTTATGTCGATTACGCGAAAGATTGCTCAGTTTTCGCCCCAGGAATTTTACTAATTACTTCAATTTCAGATGTGCAACATGTTTTCCTGTCTATAATTGACCATGTAACAAAAATTCGTTTTTATATTTTTCGAATCCCCTAAAAAGGTAGATGTCGATTCAAGGCAAATCTACATACGTATGTTAAAAAATTATTAACATATTTTAATGAATATTTAGGCTTGGACTTTGCGAGAAGTTCACATTCCTTTGAAAAAGTTAGAATAGAATGAAGGTCTTGTTTACGGTAAATGTTGCCTCTCGCATTGGTGATATTTACAATATATATAATAAGCATCGAGAATACAATTACTTCTCGAGGTTGATTGAATGCAAAAAAATGTCCTCCGTTCTTTCTCTTCTGTACATCGCACTCTCGAATCTGGAACGTTCCGAGAATAAATTATCATTTACATTTCCAAGACTACGAAACAATAAATCTTGCCGTTTTATTATAATTAATCAGACGCAAACAATAATTAGTATAATAGTAATACATGAAATTTTTTCACGATTTCAACCTAGAAAATATCACAAAAAAGTCTGAGAACGACTTTGAATTTTTTTTTAAATTCCTATCTGCAACATGGTATTGAGAAATAATAAATTCATGGAATATTCGAAGCTCTGCAATACGCATTTCTTACTTTTCGTAGTTTTTCAAATGATTTTTTTTTAACGAAAGGCAGAGGGAGGAATATTCATAAAGGTCACACTACATGGGAACCATTAGTGTTTCTTTTGTAATTGCGCAAACCTAATGACAAGGGCATTAATTGATATTTTCGTTCGAGCGTTTCTTTGTTTCAGAATTCTCATCTCGAACGGGTATTCAATTTTTTTTTGTTCGTAAAAAATGAGTAAATAAGTTTTTTGTCAATTTTTCGTAACTTTATCATAAGATATCTGGGAGCGATATTCTAGATCGAATTTAACCTTGGCTTCTTCGATGGTGATGCCATCACCGGAACAAAGCACAAAAAAATTTTTTTTCTAAGCTCTGCGTTTTAAAAAATAAAACTTCACACGTGAACAATTACTCGTGCTCTCATTTATAGAAACATTTTATTTGAAGTAAAATAAGAAATTATATTTTTTATTTGCACATGTTCATATTTTATCTTTTAATATTTGATTTAATTTAATTTTCTTCGACTATTTTCTTTGACTGTTGTACAGTTAATTAAATTTCCGATTATTTGTTCATATTTATAATATTTGTGTAATTGCTTGAACGTGTATGTATTTGCTTATCATTGATACATTTTTGTTGTTTCGAGAAAATGAAAACATTTGACCATTTTTTTTCTCCCACCTCGAGACCAAGATGAGGATGTCGGGCCTGGGAGCAGAGAGAGAGAAACTCGGGGGACCGTGTTCCTCGTTGGATAATAACGAAGTTAGGCGGACTCGACGGGATTCGTTGATTCTCGGAGAGCGCGTCGTGTGTACCAGGCTGAGAGCCATTTCTCCACCTGTCTCCTATGTCGTACGGGCTGTACACAGTTCGTCGGTGGCCATCGTCGAAACAACTCCGCCGAGAGAAAAAGTGAAAGAGAAGGAAGGAAGAAAAGAGACCAAAAGTGAAAAGGCGAGACCGCGACTGTGTACAACTGCGAATAGGCCTAAAAGCCTGAAGAAATCGTCAACGTGTCAAACATTTGCCCGATTTCGTTCACTGAGAAAAAAAAAGTAAACACCAAAAAAAAAAACAAAAATTTTTGATCTATCGCGAAAGCATTTTACAGATCGACCAAAAAGTTTAGATAATTAGCGATCAAACTTACGATTTTTGGTAAAAGTAATTACGAATAATAATCAACGATGGTCCGGAGATGATAAATCGATAAATTATAATCTTTAAATTATTGTTGAAATTTTTAGTGTTTAATTATTCGTGCTTGTGATTATTTCGTGCAACGAATGTATCGTGGACTCGTTCCGGGATCTCCGACGATGAAGACGTGACCAAAGATTCGGAATAATTTAATTTCGCTGTTTTTCTCGTGGCTACCGAGATAGAATCGAGCCGAGATCGATCAAGTATTTCGCAGGAGCAACGAATCTTTTATATCGAAAGATGAGTGAATGGAAGTGGTGTTTGGTCTTAGTGGCCGTCCTCGGGACCGCCTACGCGGAGGATACGATCGAGAATGATCCGAGCGGAAGCTCTCTGCACCGGACGCGGAGCTTGCCGCAGAACGTCAACGATCTCGAGCGTGGGGAAAATTTTACGGAGCTTTCGAGCAATCGCAATTGGACCACCATTTCCGAAATGCTCGACATTTACAGCTCCAGAAATCTCATCTCGAATTGGCAAGAGGGAAAGTACCCGATCGGGAAAGAGTGCCAGCGAGATATCACGAGATACGTCGCGGCTCTAAAAAATCACGAAATGTGGGCACTCAAAGGTAAGAATCTTTTTCCCTATCCAAGTTTTTTGTTTCATAATTTTAGAAAATATTCTCGATTTTTTAAAAATATTTTGTTACGCATGTAGTAAATGCGTTGTGGATCGTAATAATTGATACAGGAAGTATTTTTTTACCGACATTAAACTTTATTCTTTTCAAATAAAAATTAATATAACTTTCAAAATTTAAGGAAATATCGGTTATAATAAAATGCGATTAGAAGCGGAAAATTCGGCTGGCAGGTTGTTCGCTCGGATCTCGTCTCCGACGCGTACGATTATTCGACCGGAACCGGTTCGTCCTTTCACGATTTATAATTCCACGCCTCACGTGCCTGATTTTTTCCCTTTTATGGATTCTTGGACACCACGGGATATTAAAGTCTTGAAAAAAGGGTATAGAGAACATTTCTATCGGTCTCTAATAATTTTCTTTATCGCTCGAATCGACTGAGGATATTTCCGAGCTATTATTTTCTTTTTCCTACATTGCAAAAGCGGATGAAGAAATTAGCGTTGAAATTTTTTAACGAGAAAGAGCATCCTGCTCTTGAACTGATTCTCCGAATTTTCGAGTTTCACGATTATTCAGCGATTCGTGAAAAAAAACCAATGGTTCGGGAAACGCGATGTGGATCGCGCTTTTTTTTCGTTTATAGGAGTTTGTAGGAGCCGACGCGAGGAAAAACATAAGCAGCTAACAATCCCTCGTTACGTTTATTGCACCGATAGAAAGTTTACGAGCGCGCGCGAGCGATGTCCTCGCGAATCATACGCGAGACGCATTCAGCGTCTTCCGAGATACTCGCGAGCTTTTTTCTAACGATCGTCGATAAAAAAAAAGTGGAACGCATTTAAAAAAAAATGCGAATTCAACCCGAGAATAAATTTGAGACAACGCGCGGTAATTTATTTTCTTCTGTATAACAAAAATGATTGTATACGAAATGATTAGCAAAAATATTGAAGTTTTTATAAAAACATCTGACACTCTATAAACAATATTTTTTATTGTTTTTGAAAGTGTTTTCATGGATAAATCGTTAAATTTCGAACAATAAAATGCTACGAGGAGGTATTTTGGTACTTCAAAGTTGTTCCAGGATGAATTGTTGTACAGAAAAGACGAAATTACCGTGGCGGATGGCGGTTTCACGGGCCGCGAGAGTCGGTACGCAGAGAAGGTGAAACTCGTAAAAGAGGGGAAGGCGGATCGAGGATCCTTGTCTTACCGGAAAGCGAGGCGAGCGCGATCCGCATTGATCGTCAGAGGTGTGCGCGCTTTCACCGCCATCGAATAACCCGCAGCTCGGGACCTCCCCCCCGCTTTTGTTCCACGAAAAGTGCCTAGATCGAAAACTGAATAACATTTCGTAACGCGACGGTCCTATCATTGTTCTGCAACACATAAATAAATTCATTCGAAGAACACGGTGTGAAGAGATGTTGGGTTTTTTCAGCGTTTTAAATAAATTTGCGATGTTTCCACGAGATTGCGTTACCGGATGCGCGTTTTTTTTTTAACGGAATATCGAGATAGCGCCAAAATTCGAATATTGGGAGAGGAAGAGAGCGTTGTATTCTGCTGAAGCCACTTTCATCCGCGTCTCGGAGGAGGTTTCACTTTTAGCGATGACGCGCAAGACGATGCCACAGAACCGCGCTCACACATCGCGGTTCAACGAGCCTCGGGCATTATTTTACTCGCGTTACAAGCCGAGGAGAACCAACAATGGAACTCTTCGACTCTCATCGTTCCCTCGTGAAAAAAAGAACAGACTCGACGTCCCTGACATGAAATCTTTCGCACGGGCGGAAGGAACGATAAGAATGCAGAAAAATTTCACCTTATCGCGCGATGCTAGGTCAGTGCCATTTTATACTTTCTTTCCCGGCGACTTCTCACGCCGTGGTAATTGTTGGCTGAATTGCTCGTCTCGAATATAAAAGAAACTAGAGTTTGAAAAAATAATTACGGATAAATTATGGAACATTATCATTGTTTTGCTACTGAAAAAAATTACCATTACACATTCAAAGATAATTCGCTGCTAGAAAATTATAAATTACTCCGCTAATGAGATGAAATTATACTTTTTTTGAGCGTATATAGGGAGAAAATTAAGGGCAAAGGAGCACGGGTTTTTTTTCTCCTTTTGTCCGGATTGGGCAATCGAAAGTGACGAGATGAAATTTCAGAATGAAGAAAGAGAGAGAGAAAAAGAGAGAATAAGAAGAAGACGACGGCCGGTTGGTCCGGCTAGAAAGTTTTTGGCCTCGTAGACCGCGTCCCTCCCTTTTCCTCTCGCGCCCGGCGTTCACCCGCTCGCGATCGCATCTCGCTCGCACATTTCGACGCGCGATAGAATTCTCCTGGTCCGGAGTCACTCTGAAATCAATTCTCGGTACTCGAACGGCATTGAATGACTTTCGCGTTCTTTCTCATTCATGAGCCTGCCGTCATATCTGCAAAAGGGGAACGCGACCCACATCTTTTTTTGCGTGGCCAATAGCCCATGCAAATATTTTCTACGATTTTTCTAATTTTTCGTATTTTATTTTCACAAGAAAACAAAGCTTGAGAAAAAGCAAAGAACCAACATTATTTTAAATTGTTCACTTGTAACTATCTACAAAAAAAAAACAAAACAAGAGAAAAAAATAAAACTTCTCTAATTTATATTAAATTAACATTTTAATTAAAAGCAATTAAATTTTTTTTATGACGTTAATGAAAAGAATATAGCTCGGAAGCTTGCCTACGCGGAAGTTTAGTCTCGAAGAATTGCACGAGAGAGGAAGTTCGAATAAAGTGAGAGTGAATCGCGTTCAAGGATTGCATCTTGGATGAGAATTCGTTGACTCTTCGATATATCGTATATCTCGTCATCGCTGAAACGATAAATCATTTATCTCGCATTTATTACTTCACGCTTGTCTAAAATCTCTTACTTTTCTCTCGGTCTCGGTAACGTAATATCGTCGCGAACCACAAATTATATTTCTACCGTTTCAATGACTCTCAAGCCCGCGATTGCGTGTTCGAATGGTCACAAAATAAAAAGAATTTGTCGTCGGAATTTTAACTCGCAAATTCGTTAAGAATTTCCTTCATTGTACTTTCATTTTTATTTGACACATTCTTAACAAAGTGCATTTTAAAATGGAGAAGTATTATTCGCACATAAAAAATTTATAAACATATCATTTTTTTTATTTGTTTGTGTTTTGTCAATTGAATTTCTATAATATAAAAATGAATAAGCTCGTGCGCATCTTTTATTAGCGACTAATCGTGGGCATGGCAGACAGTGGCATTAGAAAGTGGAAGCACGAGTTATATGGAAAGCGAAAGGTTGCCAGCGTCCCCTTATTTCTATGATAATAGAAATATCATGCGTGCCGCCATGCACGCACGTTTTTCTTTCTTCCACACACCTCGTCGGGTCACTCGCGTTGTTTTCAATCTCCATGTTCGAAAATCATTCAAATTCCAGTCTTGTACACGTCAAAATACAGTTGTCGAATCATTGTTGTACTTCAGAAACAAAATCCAAAGATATTTTCTCGCGAAAACAACAATTTTCATAACAAAAACTTGCATCTCAATCATTCGCGTACAAATTGAAAATCCTAATGATTAGGGTAGTAATAATAATAGCTAGTTACAAAATAAAATGCGATTAAAATTGAAAATTTCGCAACATGAAAAATGAGATAGAAGTTGTTCGCGCGTAAGAAATTTCGATATTGCGTGTAGGTGAAGAAAAATGGCTCGTAAATATGTTGGCTGACTGCGGAGTAACGAATCGGGGCTTTGCGGAGGGGGAGGGGGATAATTATCGAAAAATTGCATAATTTTGTCAGTGAGTGTGCTTTTTCGCCAACGCGGGAATCAGTTTTATAAAAGGTCGTAAAAGAAGGGAAAGGGGAATCGGTTACGTGTATCCCGGGAAGGAGAAAGAGCCACGGTGTGGTCAGCCGGGTTTCGCCGCGCGTATACACATACGTGGCTCGTACGTCGAGTACGTCGCTTATGTACCCGCCACTTCTGATACACACACGACTCGAGAAATCGGGTTCTCGGGGAATTATGTTGACTTTCGCGGAAGTGTATAACATGACGTGACTTTTGTCATACTTTTCTCATCGATGTTTCCCTGATACTTCGCTACGACGTGTATTATATTCGCCACTTATTCGTCAAACTGCACCGTAATAAATCGATATATTCGCAACGTCGATCGGTATACGCAAAAGCGTTAAAATTACATAAAGAATCGCGTGCGAAGCGTGCTCTATCTCCTGTGATGCAAACTCGTTACGATTCCAAGTGCTCCAATTTCTTTTTTTTTTCAATCGCTCAATTTTCTCTTCGCATCTTCTATTCCCTTTTCTTTCTCTCTCTTCTATTCTGCAGAAAGTATATTATTCTTCATATCTTGAGATGAGCGACGAGGAGGGAAAAATGAGGATAAAAATACCGGAGTGTAAATAACGAGCGAGAAAGTTGTCATTTCGCGAACTCGTCGCAGAGGTTCCTCTCCTCGCTGATGACTTGCTCCGGCTCGCGTCTCACTTTTACCGGCGAGCACGATTTCTCGGGAACGACTTTTGCTCTTATCCGGGCGAGCAATAACGGCACCACCACGTTGTAATAATATTCGCGAAGTATGCTCGAGCAGCCTTGGTACCCGTAAGGAGCAAAAAATACGAAAAAATTCTCTTTTTTTTCATCTACGTATAATAATCATAATCAATTTTGTCTTTTTTTTTCAATTGTAAAAATTCAACCGAATTCCACAGGAATTCTATTCAATTTCTTTCGATTATTCTCGCGTGGGGAACACGCATTGCGGATTTTCAAGTTATATTTGCGCACGCGAATATTCAGGATACTTGGATATCGATATGTCAGAGAGAATTGCATACAGGTTTGAGCTCTGCGAACACATTGATTTTCTCCGGGCTCGACGTAGAAAGTTTTCTCTCTCGCTTGAATCTCTTATGCAATGTTGTGTTTCCCCTATAAAACGCCCCATCCGATAAAAGCCATTTTTTTTCTCGTTCTTTTCGTCTTTTTTAAATAATTCCGTTCTTTTTACGAGTACTGAGCATTTATGCGTTAATCTTGGATCACACGTGCAATTATATCACGGCAGATTTCGCCCATTATGCGCTTCACTGAGGAACGGCGACCGAAAGTCGTCCGAGGCTGTTGCATAATCGCTGCGTCATCAACCTCTAATTCCTTTTCTGGGATTCACTCACAAAAAGATATAATTAGTAAAAAGAATTCGGCATACGCAATTTAGTGGAATATTTTGTCAGGTTTTTTCTTATTTTAAATATTATTGCATATAGAATAATTTAATCGATGATATTTGAAAATTGAGAAATTGTTACTGTATATGTCGAACCTGACAAATATTTCATATGTTTCAAACATTCTCGTTTAAACATATATTTTTTAAGGCTCACTGTATCGAGATAACTATACACCTTGAGTTGAAAACGAGATGGAGTTCATGAAGTACGTTCAAAATTTTTTTTCCGAAAACGAGTGTGCCAGATATTATACAGAAGGACTTGTACTTGCAGTCTGTTTGTACGCTCTCTTTCCTCGTCCCCCCTTGTTCCTTCTCGCGTTTCATAATCGCTCCAATTTTCTTGCCAGTCATGCTCCGGATAGCCTCATCTCGCGGGCATTTTGTATATTCTTTCTTTTATATTGCGCAATTTTCCCCCCTGCCCGCGGGTTACACGTTACTCTTTTCTTCATTGACTTATTTTTTCACTTGTCTCGGACTCTCAAGGACGTTAATTTTTTTTTGGCACAGATCGATTTATATTTAATTATACTTTTTTGTAGTAATTGTTTTTTTACCGATATCCAAATTTTTGTTTTTATTGAAAAAGGTATTTATATACTTAAAAATTATTTTTCACGAGTTATGTGTACCAAGTACGCGGTATACCGTAATTTTATTCAGCCTTTCTCTTTCGAAATGGCTTTCGCTGTCTGCCGGACTCGTTTGACTCGCTAAAATCGTAACAACGCGCTTGGTCTCACGTCTGCGCGATTGAAAATCCCGTCGGCGTTTGTTTCGCGCATGAGAAAAATGTTGAAGTACGATTTTTCAATGTTTACGGACACACACCACGTGGCCTCTAGTTTCCTGTGCTCGACTCGAATTGCGACACATTGCGACCGTAAGCCCCTGAACTTCGGCAAATTGCACTCAGAAGTTCGACTTTTCATCATTCGTTTCCATTTTATTTTATTTGTACAAAAAATTTTATCCCGCTTCTCTCGAAAAATGATAAATTTGCATATATTATCCTTTATTTTGTTCAATATACAGTCTCTGTTTTTTTAAATTTATTTATTGACTTTTTTGTCGTGAAATAAAAAATCAAGGAATCAAGGAAAGATATCGATCGAGTGATTTACGATAATTTCTTAATATTTGATACAAATATATGTGTATAGCAGAATAACAGTGGATGAAAGAGTTGTGGCATAGAAACCTCGACAGTGAACGTATAAAATCCGAGGACGCAATCTATCGGGAGATACAAACCGGTTGAGAGAGTCTTGTACACAAACGCTTCAACTTTGCAAAGGGAAGGTCACTAAATTGAATTCGTCGTTGAGCGACGGGATAGAAAAACATCAAATCCCTGATCACCTCGATCGCAAAGACCAGAAAACAAATTCTTAAAAATTGACCTGGCGATCGAGATAAAATGGGTATATGGATCAAAAGTCTCCACGGACTCGAGGCATTGAGTTCATTGATTTGATTTTAAAATCTATCAAATATTTCAGGAAGTATGACCATTTTGAAGAACGTATATACAGTTTTTCAAGAAATTATCTTCGAAAAATATAATCGGATGATTTTATCTATAGTTCATATGTGGAAAAACCTTTGGATAGTGACCATCGTGAAAAAACCTTCTCAAGACAGTTCGATCAGTTATTCGTTGTAGTCAAGTGGGTGATTAAATTGAAAATATATGCAGATATTAAAAAACCATACCACTGATCTTTAAATCACTTTGGATGTGTCAAATTCGTGAGAAACCATTAATTTATGAAATATTGAGGAAACAAAATTGAAAAATTAGATCTAAAGTTTTTTACTCGAGAGTGGCTCTCAGAAGAACAATTTTGAGTATTTTAATATCTTCATAATTGAATTCCAGACATCAATCTCCATAATACGTCATGTACATAATGCTATCATGTATATACCATCTTAAATAACGACGAATAAACGTGTTTATCTTTATTTATTAACGTTTGATGAAATAAAAAGCATTTTTATACTTGCTAATTTTTAGAAATAATGAATTAATTTTCTCACAACAAAAGAGAAATTTGGTTTTATTGTCCATATATTTCAATTAAATTTTTAATTACCATTAACATATTTACATCTGAACAGGAAGTCGCAGAAAATTAGTCGCGTGAGAAATTTATTCTTATCTTAATCTCTCTCTGTCTCCATCTTAGCTTTCTCTCTCCTCTCGGTGTATGTACACGCAGTTTGAACTTGACTCTGAAACCCAAATTGAAACGTGTGTGAAAGGTTTTCTCTCTTCACCGTTTCTCTTTCTTTTTCGAGACTTGGATTTCATTCAATTGTGTCGCTCATATACGCCAAGAATACTAAATCGTCCGTCAGCTGCGACTTCGTTTTGAGCTAGAATTCAGGACGTTCCTGAGAGGTGAATAAACTCTCGGGGCTCGTCAAGAGCCCCAAAAAAATATCACTAATGGTCCGAATTTTCAAAAAAATGATTGCCGATGCCAATTATCAGGTATAGTAATTAATATCCCATCAGGTGGGCAAAATCGCGTGGATAATTAAAAAAAAAACCGGTCAACGGATCGGGCTCGGAGGCTGAATTAAAACCGCGCGATCGCAGTTACCATTATACCCATGGGTTTCGAGTGGTGGAGGGAAAACACGTAACCGGGTGATTATAAAAGACTGCAAAGCAGCAAAAAAGAGACGAAAAGAAGAACGAACGGCGAGGAGCCGGGAGAGAAGAGAGACTCGAGAAAAACGCGAGCCTCCCCTCTTCTTTCCCCTCCACGAGACCCTTTCTAAGATGATTAGATAATGTTACCTTACTTCCCGAATGGAAAGTCTTACTTCATCGGTGATTTACTATACACGTTTATTTATACGTTTACACTGCACAGTCACACTCGGATTTGTATCTGCGCAAATTTATTTATTCAGGCATATATACTATTTAAATATAATAGTAATAATAAAATATAAGGAGAGAGAGAGACCGGTTGTTGAACCACTTTTCTTCCTTTTGCCTCCGCCAGTTCGCTCGCTTTAATACGACGGACTGCTTAACAATTCGGAGGAAATAAATTGAAAGTATTACGGGTCCATTTATCACGGGATCGTTTTCTCATTGTTATCGCTCGCGGTTATTCAATAGGCGAGAGTTATCGTCGATCTCGGAATCAGCGATCTGTGCACGATGCAAACGAGCCATTTGCGCTTTCTCGTGATGCAATACACTCTTGTTTATTTTTATCCTAAAATATTTGTTTCGTTATCGTGACGTAAAGCTGCTTCGAAATTTTACTCTTTAGCGCTATGGGAAAATTGTTGTTTTTTTTTTCGTATGGTCATTGTTGGATTATTTTTGCGGTGAGATATTTTTAATTTTTTGTTTCACGGTGTACCGAAAGTGGAATTATCGGGCAATGCATACGTTAACTTGCATTTATTTGTTGTACAAACTGGTTATATCGGTCTGGCGTCGATTCGCGGGATCGCAATAGGTCACGAGGGCCCGAACGAGAATTCACCGACGTCGGAGAAAGTTACGAGAAATTCCAGCCCGAAAAAGTCGTTTCTTTTTTCTTTTCCTCACTCTCGATCTTGGAAGAGCTCGCGGGATTCTTTTTTATTTACTTCCCGTACATTCCCGGTATGGGCGACATTTTCTATTTTAGCCTCTCCAAGATTATTTGAGAATGAAATGATAATTGTCTCGCTCGAAGGAGTCCTGACCTACTTCGTGGAAACACTTTCGCCACGCGCACCCAGCAACGTCACGTTCGATTGAATTTAGACGCTCGCGTGACGCGCGCAGTTCTCGCGTCCCTCGCTTGACTCGAAGCCCGTCACTTTTGGCGGGAAATTCAAAAATTCAAATTCACCAAATCTTCAATTTGAGTTGTTTATTAAATAATTTCAATTTTCTTTTTATCATGCAAATTATACAGTTCATAAATTTTATAAAAATTCTTTATATTTATTGGCTGATTGTTATTTTGAAGCTGACGATTCATCGGGACGCTACACGAATGGATTTTTCTGGGGAAATTCGTACTTCACCGGCTCGGCGACCGAGTGTTCTTACATCGGCCACGATTTTCATAAGAAAAACGTCAAATATCCGATCAAGCCTTCGGTCGTCGGTTCCCCAAGAATAAATGAGGCCGCAGAATTCAACACTGAGCCGAAGAAAAAGTCGCCTGTTTCGGAAACTCGAATTCAACCCGTAGTTCGAGACGTGCCGCCGTATGAGCTTGGATTTTTCATGCTGAGAATATTGATAAATGACACTTTCACACCAACTGTGCGTTATTGTCTTCATTTATTTTTTGTTTTATTTTTTAATTTTTAACTACTATTGATTTATCATTATTCCATTATTTATTTATTTATTAGATAAAAATAGTGTATAGAAAAACAAATACTTAAATTATTAAGTATTAATTTACATTTTCAATAAAAATGTAATTTTATTTTTGTTTTTAGACAAGACTGATTCATCTCGGTGTCTGTCTACCGTTTTCCTGTACCGCGGCTGACGTCAAAACAATCGCGAAACTGTCGACGGGCGAGGTGGCTTCGAAAAATGCGATAATCCAAAAAGTTCGCGATCAAAGAAATTATTACGACATATATGCGGATCCGATTTTTTGGGTTTTGGTGTGAGTCGATTTCTTCATCATATTCTTTCGCTTACCACGTAAAAAGTTATCGTAACGTTGTGTAATTTATTTTCCAGAGGGTCCAGCGTAACCGTAGCTTTTCTAATGATGATTGGCACAGGCTATGATTATTACCTTTCCATGAAATTTGCCAAGAAACGGGTAATGACCTACGACCTCGAGAAACACGCGAAATTGGAGCAAAACGGGAAGACACTTCACAAATTGCCAAATGGCAAGTAAATTATATATTTTCGAAGTTAATTATTTATTGCGAAAAAATGTTTCACCTCTACTTTCTATATTCGCTCATGAAAACTTCCAAAAAGAGACAGTCTTATTTTTTGTTCACTCTCTCACTTTCTTCTTGCCTCATTTCTCTTTCTAATTATTTTCATTCAAAAGAAAAACCTGACCGTCACTGACCGACCGTGACGGATAACTCTGGACCGTGCCTCACAGTCAGTGACACGATTTTATTGTTGTATTTCGTAGAGCTTGAAGGTAAGGTATACCTTCCTGTTCCAGTGGCAGAAAACGGAATCGCCGTTACTCCGATAATAAACAACAATAATAACAATGATCACGAGAACAATTTGTCACGTCCGTCGCCGAGTCCGGATCTCCAGCCAGAATTGAGTAAGAATTGAGCTAAAAAGAAATGAAAAACGAGAACAAAAATATACGTAAATAAATGTTAAATTATTCAATAATAACATTGATATAAATAAATGAGAAACAGGGAATTATTTTGGGTTTTTACGTACGATAAATAATGAGAAATAAATATTGTCACCAATTTTTTGCTCGCAGACGTTTTCGAGGAGCTCATCCTGTCGTTTTCCGTCAGGATAAATGTGAGAGTGATTTGTGATCCAGCGGTTGGTCGAGACACGATCAGCACGATCCACGGTCTCCGAGCGATTTCGATGGCTTGGGTCATTCTCGGCCATACGTGCATTGTTTTGTTCAACTACTCGGACAACATGGAGTACCGGAAGGTCGTCGAGAAGAAATTCTTGTTCCAGACAGTGACGAACGGTGCCTTCAGCGTCGACACGTTTTTCTTCATGGGCGGGCTCCTCGTCAGCTTTCTCTACTTCCGGACGAACGCGATGGGCGACTTGAACAAGCTGACCCAGGGAACTCGTGGATTCGTCGCAGGATGCTTGAAGTTCATCGGATTTATCGTTTATCGATTTTGTCGGCTCACCACTCCGTACCTTTTCGTTCTCGGCGTCGTCGAGGTCTCCATGAAATGGTTCCACGCCAATTCCGTCTTCGAACCGCCGACGGCTGATCACTACAATTGCCCGAATTATTGGTGGCGAAATGTTCTCTACATCAACACGCTTTTCCCTGTCGATCAAATGGTAAATTATTTTCTCATTACTTCCCACAGTAATCATTATAAATCGTTTATGAAATTTATGAAATTTATGCAAAAAAATGGATTATTCTACTAATTTGTATACCAATTTTTTGATAATACTTCGTAGTGCATGCTCTGGAGTTGGTACGTCGCGGATGATACTCAGTTCTACGTAATCGGAGCGGTAATACTGATCGTGGCGACGAATCACTTCAAATTCGCGGCGTTCACGGTGATAACGTTGCTCATAAGCTCCTGGTTGACGACGGGCTACATCGCCCTGATAAACAATCACATGCCGAGCTCCGACGATCCTCTCGCCCTTTTCGACAAAATTTACGACAAGCCCTGGACGAGACTGGGGCCTTATCTCATCGGAATGTCCGTGGGATATTATCTATTCAAGACTGATTGTAAAGTTAAAATGTCAAAGGTAATATTTATAAATATAAAACGTTTTAAAATTATTATTTAAGGTAGTTCTATAAGTCAAATCAGAAGTTTTTATTTCAATTTATCTCCATACCATGTGGTTTTTGAGCTTAAGTCAATTAAGAAATGTTGTTGCAAATTGTTTCAAGAACAACATATTCAAAATTCAAGATAGAATTGATAGAAAACCATAGAATTACCTTAAAGAAATAAAAGGAACAACCTAATGAAAATTTATCAAATTTTTAAAAAATATTCTTTACACGTGCGTAATATGACGAATAAAAAAAATTGATATATTTTAACAGACCACGGTCGTAATGGGCTGGCTTCTGTCTTCCGCTTGTCTGTTGAGTCTTCTGTACGGTCTTTACGAGGCTGAACTTTCTCCGGTAACCGCTGCGGCTTATTCTTCTCTGAGCCACAGCGCTTGGGCTCTCGGATTGTCGTGGATCGTTATAGCGTGCAGCACCGGTTACGGAGGTAAAATATTTTTTTCCCCCACAAATGATGACACGTCTACTTTATTATCCGCGTTTCCGGTTACCATCTGCGGCGAAGCAATTTTTTCTTAAATAATCGAAAAAAAATGTGTTTTTTTTTGTTAGCCACAGTAAGAATATAAATCACACAATAAAAACAAAAAACAACTAAATATTATTATTATCCCCGTATGAGGAAGATTTTGAGGATTTTCATTTGATGTTTCTTTCCTTTTGCAGGCTGGGTGAACGATATTCTTTCGGCAACGATTCTTTATCCATTCAGCAGAGTCACCTACTGCGCTTATCTCGTCCATCCAATCGTAATACGACTGACTGCGATGAATCTGGACTCGCCTTTCCATCTAGGAAAAGACACGGTCGTGATAGCGTTCTTTGGCCAAGTCGTGCTCTCGTATATTCTCTCATTCGTCGTTTCCGTCTCCTTCGAGGCTCCGGTCGTCAGCATGCTGAAAATTCTCGCACCTAAAAAGAGAAGGCGAATCCAGTGAGAAAATTATCCACAATGCGCAAATACACAAAAAAAAAAGAAAAAACTTAGGCTACGTATGAATTATTTATAAATTTGACACACTCGATGAATCAGAGAAGCGTGACGAATTCGTCATTATCTACTTTTTACATTATTCTCTTAGGTATAAAATAAATTATTTTCTTTCTTCGTAAAATCTTACGCGAATAATTTTATAGGGATTATCTTACATAAAACAATTTTATACAAAAAGGAATAATAAGTCAATGATTATTTTGACGACGAAAAGAGACGAAAGTTGTTTCGAAATTAATGGATATTTTATTTTCAAGAGAACAAGGACCGCGTCTCGTTTTAAGTGTGATTCGCAGATACTCTTAACAGGTAACAAAACGATACAATTGATGACATAAGATTAAGTAGCGCCCTCGGTCGTGATTTCTCTCTCGACGTCAACGTGATAAGGACCCTCGCGAGCGAATTTTTTGAGTTTGTCAAGTATTTCCGCGTCGAAGACGTCGTGGTCGGCGTCGCAGAGGTTCGCGACGATTCTGTACTTGGCGAGTTTGCAATTTGCGAAAGCCTCGGCACTGCGATCAAGCAGGAATTCGACGAGGCCCGGACAATTCGCGATGTACTCCTGGCCCCAGGTCTGCGAAGATATCGTCGCCAGGACTTCGAGGCTCAACTGCCTTATGTCGGGGAACGGTTGCTTGCACAGGGTGACGATCGTGCCGAGGGAATCGTCGCCGAGACAATCGAACCAGGATTTCGTGAGGGAGAGAATTCTGTTGTCCTGCTCGGCTTTCTCGACTTTGAGAATGAGAGCGAGATTCTCGAGGCCTCTGACCCGGAGTTCCGTCGGCATCAGACGAATTATTTCGCCGATTCTTCTCAGCGCGCGCGGCATCGCGTCGTTCAGGAGCTGCAGCGCGTATTTTCCCTCGACGCTGGAGGCGACGTGGCCCAGAGTGTCGAGCGCTGTTTCCAGGAGAGTCATATCCTCGCTCTCCAAAACTTCGAAAAACGACGAAATGACGGCCGGGTATTTGGAGAAAAATTCATTCGGCTTCCGCTTCGCGACGACACCGAAAAACTTCATCCAGTGGGGAACGACGAGATTCGCCAACGGCTCTTCTTCCGCACGAGCTATGCTGTCAGCGAGATTTTGCAGAAGACCCGTCTGTTCGAGATACTCTAGGCCGTGATCGGTCGCGGCGAGATCGGACATCAATTCCAGAGCGTTCAGCTGCACGAGAACGTCCTCACTGTTCAGGACGTTTATGAGACTGTGAAGGAATCCCGAATTCACGGAAGCATCGAAACTGTCCTTGGATCCCTTCGCGATGTCGACTATTACTTCGTAAACTCGGAACGCCGCTTCATCATTTTTCACCAGGAGCCTCGCTATCGTTCTCATTGGTCCTCCCGAGTACAGTATTTTTGTGCCCTGGAGATTCGAGCCCATTTTTTTTGTCACTCCCATAGCCTGTGTCGCCACTGACAGATTAGAGTCTCCAATTTTTTCTACTATCATTGTCACCAAGTCCACATCTTGTAACATTTGCTGCAAAGTTTCCGGATTATCAGCTTGCCTTCCAAGGACTTTCAATGCCAGGAGCTTCTCCGCGGACTCCTGGTGAGCAATCAGTCTTTTCAATTCTGCTGGATATTTTGTGTAAAATTCACCAGGTGCCAGGCTCTCTTCTAACGTGTTTACTATGTTACAAATTTCTTCGACGCAGTGTCTGCAAAAGAATAATTTGGTTTATAAAACTGTATGTTGCAAAAGTAAAAAAAACCAAAAATTATGTAAATAAAGTGACAATCTCATATTTTATATGGATTTTGTTTATTTGAGAAATTGTCGTTGAAAAATTTTCAGAGCGAGCTTATAATTTAGCTTTGTCATCAAACCTGTCGTCGGAGGTTAGCTGCGACGAGAACAGTTGATTTAAATCGAGATTACACATGATATCTTTGTGCTCCCGAGATTCCATGTTCCGCAATTCAAGAAGCATCTCCTTGAGGAATTCCTTCTTTGCCTCGAAATCATTCTGCTCCTTCAATCGACCGATTTTATTCGAAAACCACTCTGCCATTGTGACAATCAACTTTCAACTGTACACTGTACATTGAAATTGCTCCGGTAGCGTCTGACAGGCGATCCGCTGTCGAAGTGACGGCGCGCATGGACGTCTCGCGAATCCTTGTCGCCTTGGTTACAATTTTCTCCCAAGTACAATTTTTTATTTCCTATAAAGTTTAATTTTGAGACACACGTATATACTTTTATGTACATGCTTAATATTACATTGAAATACGAAATTAAAAGTTCTAACATGTTTTTAAATACATTTTTCGGACAATAGAATATTAGAATTGGCAACATTGGTTAGATAACTTCACAACATTATCATTAGAGTAGCGACATTACATAATAGTTCCGTACAAAATTCAGAGATAGCAGCAGCAACGCTATTTGAGAGCTCATTTTTCAAACGCACGAAGTCAATGGATTCTGAAATTTCACTTGCTTTACGAAGGTAAGAAAATCTATACGTAATGTTAAAGTTTAATAGTAAGAATTTTTATATCATTGTGCGAATAATTAAAAATACATTTTTCGAAGTACATTCTGTTGATTTTAATTCAAATTAAAAGGCTGAAATCGATTTTTCTGTAGTTATCGGGGTGGCGACAGAAGTATATCTGTCAGTACGCTTTCTACTGTTTTTTTTTTCGTTTCGGCCTATAAGAGCTGTATAATTTATCTCTCCAACATTAATATTTTATTTTTTTAATTACAATCCATTGAGGTATATCATACATTACATATATTTAATTCATTATTTATTTTAGCAAGAATGAGCTTTCTTTTGCAGAAAATATTTCTTGATACTTAGAGAATCATTCCTCAATTTTCTATCAAATTCTCTTGTTACTTTTTGGTCGTTTATACGATTACAAAACAGTAAAATTCCATAAGCGTGCGTATTTAATTCGGCAGTTTTCCCATAAAATATTCTCCAAAATTCCCCCACTTTTTTTCATCACTCGAATGTTTTGTATCATTTGTTGTAAAAAATTGCAATTATTTTCTTTTACTCGTTATTGTAAAACACTGAAATTATGTTTCTTATTACATTTTTGTATTTTTATTTAACGTTTTGTTATCTATTCTTAATATATTGCACAAAAATATTGCCAAAGGTTCTCCAGGCATTGATAAATCTGATCAATCAAACATAGCATAAATTTTTTCCTATCCAAAGTGTGCGTATTACAAAAATTTGATAAAAAATCCATATCTTTCGAGGGTATAAGCGGAGAACCCTTAAATTATGTCGAACACCCGCGGCCCAGTGAAGGCGTGGCTGCGGGAAAGATCCCCGAGGCGATTTTCGTCTGTTTTTCCGTAGCAGCCGCGGATTCGGGAACAAGGAGCGATAGCGCAACCGGGTGAGTATTGACGTTCTCTCGCTTCTACTCTCTCGAGTAGAAACGAGGAGTTCGTATCTCTTACGTAAGTTCAATGACCCAATATGGGTCGGTGGGTCGCGTACAGGGTGGAAAGTGAGTTGCTCGGGAGACCTGATGCGTGCGTACATCTCGTAATATATACGTATCAAAAAAATCAGAGCCGTCGTGCGCGCGCTCACTGACCAGCGTCGTGTGCGCTAGATATGTACCAGCTTCGGTCCCGAATCAAAGGGGGCGCCAAACACGGAGTGGCCAAAGGATCGTCGAAATTCGGCGCGAGTACAAAGGTGCGGCGCGAAGGGGGCGCCACTGGCTGTATAACCAAGCAAACTCTTCGTTTATGTGACTAAACGTACAATGGTCATGGCGGTCCTGTCTCTTTCGCGGGGAAAGGAGTAAGGAGGGCTGCGGAGGGTAGGGAAGAGGGAGAGAGAGAGAGCGAGAAGTAGGCGGGAGGAGACTGAGGAGAGGAGAAGGTTGCGGCGGGCCGCCAGGCAACAAGGGAAAGTTGGTGAACTCGTTGCCGAGGGAATGGCCCAGCTTTTTCGGACGGCACAGGTTCAACGTCCTGACCGGTTGACCCTTCGCGTCGGTGCACCGTCAAAAAGGTACGGGGGAGCGAGAGAGAGAGAGACGGCGATCGCGCGCGGGAGAAAAAAAAAACAACGCACGCACGACGTGGAGAAGGAACGTTCCAGAGAGCGCAAGAAAGCGGAGAGAAAGAAAGGGGAATGACACCGGGGGCATAACGAGGGGAAGAGAAGAAATAAACGCCGAAGAGATCGTCCGGCGAGCCCTCCACCACCGAAAATCAATGTTGCACTCGGTCAAGCCCGTTCTCGTCGCCGATTCGCCTCGTTACGTCAAATTCCAAGTATGTACTCCATTCTCCAAAAAAAACCCCTTTCTCTAGTCGCGCCTCCTATCTCGATGTATTCTTCGTTGCTCCAGAAGAAGAAAATTAATGTTTTTCCGCATCGAAAGCCACGTGGATAAATCCATGCGCAACGCGTAAACTTCGTTTTTCCACAAACAAATCGTCTAGGGAAAAGCAAGGAACGAGGTCTTTCCTTCAATAAAGTATCAACGATATTTGCATTCCTTTCTTTTTTATCTTTCTTTTTATTCATTTTTTTTTTTTAAATAACTGACTTTTTGTATTTATTCTTTTTCGACGATCGAAAAACAGGCAAGAGGATCGAGGCTCTCGCCAAGTTCTCGCAACGTTCACACGTTCGCATCATGAAATATAATGTAATATAATAATAATAATAATAATAATAGTAATAAAATGAGCTATACCGGATAAATCATGTATACGTACCAACAGACAACCACTTAAATGTAAATATATAATGCTTCTTCGACGCTATGTACAAAATGAGAAAAGGTAAGAAAACAGACGCGAGACGAGTACAAAAGGAAGAAAAAAATAAACATACATCCGACAAAAAACTACGTAACAATACACAATAATCGCGACAAATTTGGGGACAAGTCGTTTTCGATGTCTCTCCGCCAGTTTCGTGCTTCTTCTTTCTTTTTCTCAATTATCGAGTTAGCGAGACGACGATAAAACCAATCGGAAATTCGTATATATATCTATATATATATATTTATATATGTATAGATTTTTTTAAATATATTTTTATATTTTTAATATAAATGACGTTTCTCTTCGATCTTCTCGATTATTTATCATCATTATTATTATTATTACTTTTTTTCCCTTTTTCTCGTTTCTTTTTTCTCTCTCACGTTCGTATCATTCTTTCGTCGCTCACAAAAATTTCACAATTTTTTTTTTTTTTCTTCGTACAAACTCGTAAATACAAACTCACGGGATGGGGCCGAATGGATCCGTTTGTACATTCAGGACGAGTCACGTCGTTGATATTTAAACAATTTTTCTTTTTTTTTTCTTTTTCTTTAGATTTCGCTTTCTTCTCGCGACCCCTCGATTCACGCTTCTTTCATTTATAAATACTTACTTACTATTTACACGAGAAACATTCATCCTGGCTCATGTCAACGCACGATTTTTTTAATATCTATCATAATACATACTCATACACGATAATAATAGTAATAATAATAATAAGTATAATATATTAATCGTCCGATATATATATGCTTTTTTAGTGGCAGGCGATTTCGTATATGACTGGCATAATTTTCTTAAAAATTTGTCCTTTATTCAATTTATTCAACTTCCTTTTGTTCATTTTTCCTCCTCGTTTCTCTCTTTCTTTTACGGTGTACACGCTTGCACGAAAAATCTTTATTCTCTCGGGTAACAATCCCAACACTCGTTGCGGCACATTCGTGGCACGAAAATGAGCGTGAATTCTTGATTACGCGAAAAACAAAGAAAGAGAAAAAGTGGGGAAAAATAAAACATAAAACGTTTGAAAAAAAACTCCAATTTTTGTCAAGAGCGGACCAAATTTTCTGTTCTTCCTCTCTCTCTCTTTTTCCAAGTTTCTTCAAAAAAAACGTAAATAATTTTTCAATTCCTCTTTTTTTTAACAAATGAGATGCTTGGCACCGAAAAATATATGCGAAAAAAAAATTCCAACGATAAAAACAAATATAAATTCTTTCTTTTTTGAAAAGTGACATCGCACAGTCGTCTCTTGCTACTTTTAAATAATTATAATGACAATAATAATAATAATAATAATAATAATAATAGTAATTGAAAAAAAAGAGCAACTCGCCAGAGAGCGCCACGCGATCGTGTCACCGAAGAATCGAACAACCCCTCGTCACGGTCGCAACGGGGCATGCTCGTGCAAGTACATGTCACTTCGTTGCACCGAAAGCGCGGTGAGCTCAACGCTCGGCACCTGAGAGAAAAACACCTCTTAACCGTTGATGAAATGAAAGAAAAAAAAAGTCAGCCGCGGACTTTGCTTTTTCCCTGATAAAATTTCATTATAAACATACTTTTTTTATATATTTGTTTTAAATATATATATAATATATGTATATATAGATCTGCGTATTATGTAAACGTAAAACATAATCGAAGTATCTAGGATACTGCACAATAGCGTTGCGCTACCTCTCGTAGAAATTTATTTCGCGAAAGTAGTTTTTACTCTACTTTTGCGTTAGAATGAAATTTGAATCGGCCGAAAGTTCCATCTTTTGAATGGTCCCCATTGCGAGTTTGCAGCACGAAGACCGGTTGAGGCACAGCACGGTACGGGAGAAAGAGGGGTTTTTTTTCTATGTTCACTTTTATATACGTCTGCATGTAATATAATTATTATTATTATTTTTCAAATATTTTACAAGTCTCGACAAAGTGTCTCTTTCAACCCTCACCGCATTTTTCTCTCTTTCTTTTCTGTATTATTCTTTTTTTTTCTCTTGTCAAAAATTCATCAGTTTTTCTTTCGTTAAAATGCGTTAGACTCTCGCTGGTTCGTTCGTACGCGTAGTCAGTCCGATGCACCGTCGAGTGGCGCGATTTCAACCAACAGTAATTAAATTCACGTGGAACGAGATTGTTTTTCGTCCGGAAATCGCGTTCTCTCCGGCTAATGTTCTTACGATAAATAAATTAATATCATGTTTAATTAAAAAATCAGGGACAATCGTTGATTTTTCCTTGGACTCGACGATGTGAGAAGTAAAATGAGAAATAGATGTAAAAGAATAAGCTGGAGCGCTTCTTTCCAACGAGCTGTATGTAAAAAAAAACGTTTCAAAGTGTAATCTAGTTGAATTATGGGGTCGACGTGATCGTTTTTATGTACAAAATGAATGAGAACTCTTCGTAAATCTTTCTCTCTTTTCTGTCCTCCCATGCTTTCGATGCATGTGAACAAAATTGCGGTCATTGACCCATCGCATGTTCTTTCATTTTTCATCGACATCTCTCCATTTTTCCTCGACTTCTTCATCGTTGCGACGCGATGCTCTACGAAAATGTGACACGCGCGTTTCTTTAAAACTCTAATGAATTACGATTTTGTACAAATGTTTGTTTACGCCGTTTTCACATGCGTGCTTGTGTTTGTGTGATTTTTTTTTCGTTATTAATCTTTTTCTCTCTTCGTTTTTTTTTTAATTGTATAATAATAAATACGCTTGTACTGGCAGTGGGCTCAGCTACCCTCAATACTCTGGTAGTACGGAGTTCCTTTTTTTTATTATTTATTTTTCTTTATCACAGAGATATCAAAATTGGTTTTGGTGCTTCTAACTTGCTCACTGAATTATTTCGTTCTTCGGCTCTGTCCGTTTCATTACTTTCCGATGTTGCGTTTCTAAAGTATCTCCCAGTTATTCGACATATTGACGCAATTGAATCGGTTTTGTTCGGGAAACGCTGATATCTCGTCTCTCTTACCGTAATTCCCGGCGTGATTGAGAGAAGTGGTGGACGAATAAATATAAGAATTTGAAATAAAACGAAAGAACGAGTTTTCGGGGCTAACACGGAGTAAAACCGAAGTGATCAGGAGGACGCGTCCGGAAGAGGGTACACGTCGTCGGAGACGTGGTTCGACTGTTCGCGTCGCGTTGGAAACACAAATAAGTAACGTCAGCCTTCTCGTTTCGCGGATCCTCGGATCGAGTCTATCGTACCGAGCTAAGAGGCCCTCGCGAACTGTATCACGGAGCTGTGTCTCTGGGAGGCGATTTCCGTTCGTTCCGTCTCCATCGACTCGAGGATCATCTTGCAGCGTTTCCTGGGCGGCAGGCTGAGCGTCTCGCGAGGCGGAACCGCGAGATCGAGCGGGTCCGGCGAGGGCGCCGGGCTGACCGGATTGCTGCTGGGAGGCGTGAGGATCTGCTGGCGGCTCTCGGTCTCGATTATCCGGGCGGCGGCGGCGGCAGCAGCCGCGGTGTACTCGCGCTGACGATCCTCCTCCACCGCCTCGAGGGCCGCCTCGACTCTCCGCCTGGCGTCGTTGCCGGGAAGGTCGAGGAAGGACGAGCACTCGTCGACGCTCTGGATCTCGTTCGTCTGAACCGAGTAGTTCGAATAGGCCGGCGATATGACTTCCGGGTAGAGGAAGACGTGCGAAGAGTCGAGCTCGAGTCGCTGGACACTTCCTCGGTCTTCCGCAGCGGCCGCGGCCGCCGCCGCTGCCAGGAGAACCGGATTTACGCCGTTCTGGGGACTCGGGAGAGCCTGGCCCTCCAACAAGTGACTACTGTTACTGCTACTACCCTCCTGTCTCAGTATCGGCGCGCACTGCTCCCTCGAGTACAGGTAGTACGAGAAGTCTCTCGCCTGGCTGTAAACGTCGTCCCGGCTCTGCTGGCACGTTTCCTCAGTCTTGCTGTTCTCCTTGTCGCTGCTGTTCCCGCTGCTGAGACTGCTCAGGCTCGAGTTGCTCGAGCAGCTGTGCTGGGGACTCTGATGGAGCATGCCAGCGCTCTGACTCGCGTGGTGAGCCACAGCCTGGGCGTGATGCTGCGTGAGAATCATGCTCTGTCCCTGGTGGGCCGACGGCTCGTTGCCGTTTTGCGCTTGAATCTGGGATATCTCGATAACGGGCTCGATCGGCGAGTCCCTCGGCGAGCAGGTACCCGAGTCCGAGTGCGTTTTTATGTGCAGCTCCATCGTCTTCTTCGAATTGAACGTCTCGTGACAGAGCGTGCACTTGTATACCTTCTCACCGTAATGGGCTACCTGGTGCAATTTGAGGACGTGGTTGTAGCCGAACGACTTGCCGCATATGTCGCACGTGTACGGCTTTTCCCCGGTGTGAGTGCGAGTGTGAACTTTTAGCTGTTTCGAGCACGTGAATCCCTTGCCGCACGATTTACACACGTACGGCTTTTCCCCGGTGTGCGTGCGCATGTGTATCACCAATTGGCCGCTCTGGATGAAAGTTTTGGAGCACACGGAACACTTGTGGGGACGCTCGCCCGTGTGTATCCTCATGTGCCGATGGAGCTTGCCGCTGTGCTCGAAGGCTCGCTCACACACGTCGCACTTGTACGGACGCTCCTTCGTGTGAATCCGCCGGTGCACGCTCAGATTTTCCTTCACGGAAAACGACTTGTTGCAGTACTCGCACTGGTACGGCTTTTCGCCGGTGTGAGTCCGATAATGCCTCGTCAGACGGGCAGGAACCGCAAACGTTTTGCTGCAAATGTTGCAACGATAGGGATCCTCGCCGTCCTTTCCGTGCGATCGCATGTGGCTCTGGTACACGCTCTTCTGATCGAAATTCTTCTGGCATATGAGGCACCTGTACGACTTTTCGTCGCTGCCGACCGGGCCGAGACCTCCGCTACCGCTCAATCGCTCGCTCCCCGGCGTCGTACCAAATACCGTCAAGTCCGGACTGCACACCAGACTCTTCACCGGATTCATCGTCTCCAGGCCGTTTCCCACCGGCAATTGCACACTCTCCTTCCGACCACCCACACCCTCCGTTGCGTAATAACCGACCATCTTTGTTTCTCCTCTTCCCTACTCACGAGCCTGCAATTAAACATCGTTTCATCAATTATTTAACAATTTGGTAAATTTATTATTTAATCGTCAATATGTTTGGCAAAATATTGGCAAAGTTTCATTTCAGTTTCAAGTTATACATTTGGATTAATTGGATCTATTGACAGAGATTCTTGTAATGAGTAAAATTTAAAAAGTGTAAAAATTTTATAAAATTTATCGAAGTACTTTTCATACAATGGTTCAACTTTTAACTTACATGTAAATAACTTTTGAACTTAATTGAAGGAAAAAGAAAATTCATTTTTTCTTCAATTTCTTTGATTTATAAAATTGAAACTCTGCTTTCAAGCCGGAATACAGGGAAAAACTTGACCCTAGGACTCTACACTATATGTGCGAGACTCATACCCCACTCTAGGGTTACTCTAACTCCAGAACTTTAAACCGATGTAGCCGACTCTTTATTTATCGTAGAGGTTTATATTTTTTTCAATTTTATCGTTCAGATCCTGAAAAATGAAATGAACTACTAGGAAAAAACCTCATATTTAATGTTTGCAAAGAAAAATGCAATTGAAAAGGTAAAACTTTCGAAATTGAAACCCCTGTGTGAGTTCCTAGGATTAAGGTGATACATGGCCACTTGGAAAACGCGATTGCTTCAAAAATCTTTAATTTTTTGTCAACAAGAATAATATTTGTTCAGCCCACGCAGATTAATAGCAAAAATGAGCTGATCTTTGGATTTTAACGAGATATAAATAATTTGCATGTTTGAGCGAAAAACGCATTTTGCAGCTATCTCTCTCGCACTCACGTGTCACGTGGTACATCTATATACGGCATCGACCTTAAAGGGCCGAAAAATAAAAAAATGTCCAGAAAGATTTCGTAAAGAGTGCCAAGAAAGAGAGAATTCTCGCAAAATCGCGCGGAGGAGAAAGAGGAGAGAAAAAAAGGAGCAAGGTGAGGCGCATTGTCGATAATGGAGCGCAAAGCATTATTTTGTCGCGGAGCGTTAGCGAGAGCTACGTATTCGCGTGTATTTTTCAATAATCCGTCTCTGTCGTACGCGCGCGAGTGTCTACGTCAAGTCGATACGATCGCGAGCGCCGCAACGTTATTAATTCCGCGCGGCGAGTCTGCTCAACACGCGCGGCGGTGGCGGCGGCGGTGATGGCGACGACGCGCACGCCGGAGGCTGCAGTCGTGGTCGGCGGCCGACAATACTGGCCTCAGCTCTTCCCCTCCCGTCCCGAGAGGGCACCAGGGGGCACCACGGTCGCGTCGGTCATCGCTACAGTCTCTCGAACGCGCACACGCGCGCTCTCGTACACGCACGCGAAGCGACGACGGTGTTTGTTCGCGAATACGCATATATATATGTCTGTATGCTCGAGCTTCGTGCGTATATATACATATATAGCAGCGGGGATAAAAAGCCGGCGCACAGGCGCGCCAGGCGAAAGCCGAGGCGGAAACCCCGTCGACAGCCTCCACGTGTACCCGTCCACATTTTTTTATAGCGATCACCGACCTCGTGCAACTCGACGCGCGGTAAGGACGTCGAGTTACATCATTGAGAGTGTAGTACCTCCGGTAGTACGCGCTTGCATTAGAGGGGACACCGACGACGAACAAAAAAAATAATAATAATAATAAGCGAACATAGCTCTTTTCGCACGCAGGGAAGGAAAAAGCGCTCTTTTTTTTCGTGTTTGTCTAGAATTTTTTTTATCTTCCAGCGATATTTTCGTTTTTATTCGAGAGAGGGGTGAGGGGGGGGGGAAGAACTCGACATTATTTTTCGCGCTTCCCGTACACGCTTGACGGGGAATCTGCGTCGTTTCCAAGAGCTTCCTCCTTTTTTCTCTCGTTTTTCATTACTTTCGTTCTTCGTCTCTCGATCTCTCTCCTCTCTTTCTCTCCCCCCCCCGCCCCTCCCCTCATCACCTCTCCCCCCGTCGCCTTTTTGCTAGAGGCTCGGCGTACTACCCCGAGAGTTTGGCACCCCAAAATATTATCGATTGCGGAAAACACGGCCCACGGAAGGGTCCCGGACTCTAACGAGGGGAAATTCGACTGCGCCGTAACGCTACGCGTCTCCTTTTCGTCCTTTGGCTTTCTCGCGCTCTCTCTCTCTCTCTCTTTCTCTTTCTTTCTTTCTCTCTCGCTCGCCCGAGAGCTTCCCCACGCGCCCTTCAAGACGACGAGAACGAGAGAGAAAGTGGACGAGATCTTTGCCCGTCACCCTTACGAAAAGAAACTCTCGGAAGGGGCGAGGCATCGCCCTCGTGGAGGGGGAAAGTTCCCGGACGAAAAAAGGAAAGGGGAAAACAATGAAAATCGTACGACACGGTAATTCACGTTCCTATTACGTTTTTCTCATTTTCATTCGTTCGCTTCCTCGTAACTGAAAATTCTCATTAAGAATTTTGTGTTACTCGAAAATTATATTGTATAGTAAATTTACTCCATCTTTCGTGACTCTCTCATTCCATTCACGTTCGATGTTGACCAAATTTGTTATTGTTTTCAACGTTCGTCTTTCTTGCGTTTCTGGAATTTTTTTATGAAACTTTTGCGATTTTTGTGTATCAATTTTGTTCCGTCTTCATTTTTTTGATGGAACATTTGAAAAGCAAATAATGTGCAAGAAATGTCTTTTACATCGTATTATCGCATAAATTCCAGCCACAGTTTGATTTTTAAGGAATTCTGAAAGAGTTTATTCTTTTTTCGAGGTTTCTACGATCGTGATTTTCATAAATTGTAACTTTATCATTGGTTTTCTATCAAAAATAGATAGTACGATAGGATAAGGATGAACTGTGGCACGAATTTACGCATCAACGAGATAGATGAATGGAAATACCTACCCATAGAGCAGAGGATAAAATCCAGTGGGATGAATTTATGATAGATAACGTTTCCCGACGATTTCCAGCGACGGAGTTCACTCTCACTTTTCTTTCTTCAAAAAACAACGCTTTGGAGAAAGAGAACGAAGCGACGACGATAAACACGAGACGAAGTTTCTTCGCGTTTTCTCTGGCACTTGTTCACGAATTTCGTCGAAAGAGAGAAAAAAAGAAAACGACGATTGAAAACGGAATACGTTCGCGCACGAGACACTGACGCACGGAAATTCTTCAGGAACAGGAGAGTACGTGCGCGAAACTCACGTATCGAATAACTTAAATATTTCTGTATAAAAAGAATGGCGTAAAAATTCACTCCCGGATAAACTCGAATACATAAAAATCGCGTAACGCGGGTTGAAGAGGACTAAAACACGAGATTAGGCGTCAATTTGCTCTCAAACGTATACCTCGAAATATATACGACTTATATATATTTATTTTCGTATAGATATATATAGGAGTCGCGACGCGACCGAGTCGTGTGTTGAGTGGATGAGAGCTGTTTTGTTTCTGACGGTTCGGCTCAACGAAATCGAGGAAAACCAAAGGACCCGCCTCGGGATGACCAATCATACTGTGCAATGTTTACCTCCTACTCCGCGCTTCGTTCTCCGTCGCGCGGGCGTCGGGCTCGTTCTCGCTCGCTCGCTCGTCTCGCACTCACACGCGAGGCGAGACGCAATGCCGGACGCGCGATGACGACGCACACAGCCGCACAGAGCGAGGCGAGCCGCCCGAGCGAGGGCCAACGAGCGCGAGCGAGCGCGAGGATCTTCGAATCGCCGAACAGTCGCGATCTCGCCCGAGCGATTCCCCCATCCGGCTTCCCGAGGTAGTTCTCACTCGCGCCAGTGGCGACGAGCGCGTCGCTCCGTCTCCGTCGCACCTACGGCTCGGTTGGCCGCGAAAACGAGCTCCCGCGGCCCCGGCGCCCCACCAGCGCTCTCCACGAGGCGACTGAGGCTGCCCTAAAATTGTAGGTCGTCGCCGTTACCTTCGAAGCGAGTTCTCGCAGCACGTGGAGGCTGTCGTCGGGGTTTCCGACTTCGAGCTCGCGCATGCCGTCGATCCGGCACGCAACGGTGTATATAATACACAGAACTGCCTGCAGAGAGCGGGACGGAGCGACGCGAGAGTCGCTCGAGCGAGCGAGACGGAACGAGGCGTTGACCCTCCAACTATACCTGTATATACCGAGCTGTACAGATATATTGTACGAGCGAAGAGAGCGAAAGAACGTACATCGCGCGGACTGAAAGTGCGACAGAGACGAAAATGGTCTCCCACACGTTTAAACGTTCTCTGAAGCGATAAGCGTTGGCTGCCTGGCAGAGAGGCACGTTCAACGTTGCTCGACGTGTGCCCCTTGATTCTCTTTATTTTGCGCGTCACGAGCCTGGGATTTCGAGCGCGAGCGAGACAGAGAAAGAGAGCCCAGAGGACGCGGTGACCTGCGGACTGGTGCTTTGACGCGCGTGCATTCATAGACGCTCTCTCCCCGCGCGCACACACGCTCATCAATTCTCGATCTCGAATCTCGTGTGTGAGTGCCGGGAGGGTTGTTTGCTCGGGAGTGTAAAAAAAGGATGTTCCCTCGATGATACGCACCCATACTCTCTCGACTAACTACACAGAGAGAAAGAGAGAGAGATCGTTCTCGTTTCGGCGCGTTTCTGCTGTCTCTGCTGATGCGACACGGTCATTGATGACGCCCTCTCCCCCTCTCCGTATCACCTATCTCTCGCTCTTTCTCTCGCTTGCTTTGCACTGAAATATTAGCGCGTGTGTGTCCTTTCGTTCCCTCCCCGCCGCTCCGTCTGTTTTCCTTTTTTTTTTCTCGCGATTTCTTTCTCCACCGTACGTTGAACCACACTTTTCGATCGGAAAGAAGTGTCGTTGATCGCTGACACACTATCGAGCGAAAAATGTGCAAGAGAAGTTACAAAATACAGAAAATTCGACGCTATTTTTATTCGCAATAAAAAAAATGTGCAGAGCTGTCGCGATTTTCCTTCTCGCTTCCTCTGGACGATTGAAAAGCTCATTCATATGTTGCTTCGACGAATTCTTCGGTGTTCTCGCCAATCCGAAGATCTGGAATGAATCATTCGATCATCGATATTGACTAACGATGCGTAAGAAGGCAGAAACGTCATTAAACGTATCTTGCCAGTTTTGATGACATTCCTCAAAAATTCTACCAATGAATCTTTGAAAAAGTAAATAAAAATTTCTCGTCCGCTCGTCGAAATGAAGCCTACCGAAAAAAAAGATTCTTCTACCCCTAATTTTTCGTCTCTCTCGCCCGTTTATATCCTCTCCCTAAATTCGCTACTGGAAGCGCGCACGAATAAAAAAAGCGACGGTCCTCTCTATTCTCTCCCACCCACGATTCTCCCCTTCCCCCGCCTCTTTCGCTTTCACCACGCGCGAGCTTCTCTCGCGACCCCTTTCCGCCCGTTTGCTCCGGGGCCGCGCACACAGCTTCGCAGGGCTTTGTGTGCGTGTGTGTCGTCGCGCAACCGGAACGCTCCGGACGGCCGAGCGACGAACTTCTACCCATCTCCCGCGCTCTTCTCCGCTCGCTCATCGCTGCCTCTCTCTCTCTCGCTCCTTTCCTCGACCCTTGCTCGCACGTTTCGTGTTGCGCGTGCGAAACTCGCCGTTTCGTACATTATTTTCCTTATCTCGGATCTCGCGGGGAGGGAAAAAAAGTGGGATACGTAAAAATAATACGAAAAAAAAAAATAAAACTCGGATGTGTCTGGTCTAGAAAAAAATGACACTTGTTTACATATATGTTTCCCCCCGGACTATGTTTTTTTCACGAACGGTTCTTCGTGCCCACGCTCCCGAATTTTTGCACGCGCCGTTTTTGCAGCGCTCGCGAGCGAGAAGCGTGAAAAATAAGAGAGAGAACGACGAAAAAAAAAATGCTCAGGGTCAAAGTTTCGAAAAGAATCACGCACTTGCGAAATCAAAGTTTGCTAAAACGCGGACGGTACGCGACATCCTCGATCCTTGAATAAATATTAATCGATGAATGTAAAATAGGACGAAGACAAATTGATTCTTATCTCGCGTTTTAAGCATTTTTTCCTCTTCGTCGCTCGTGTCAATGTTTTGCCCAATTCGCTTGAAGAATTGGCGAAGCGTTGCCAAAAGCCACGAGCTGGAATTTCAAATGAAAAAAAAAGAAGGAAAAGGAGTAAAGCGAAGATTGTCGACGCCGAGGAATCGACACGTGTCGTGTTTTGCTAAAAAAAAAAGAGATAAAAAAAGCAACTCGCCGCGAGCTTTTTCTCGAGATATACGAGCGAATTGTAAATTACGATAATTATATATCGGGGAGAGTGACACGTCACGTCCTCGAGAACACAATATCGGTTCGTCGGGAGCGCGTTGAATCCGAGGGCCCTGAGAGAAGAGGAAGGTGCTTTTTTCCGTTCGCCATTTCTTTCGAGGCTTCAATAAGCGTGTTTATGAAGAAAAAAAAGGGGAGAACAGAGGAGCCTCGGAGTCGAGGTTGGAATCGTCTTGGCACAAAATGTACACACATAGAAGCAAGACGCAGAGCAATGACCCAGTGCGTACGCTGCACGTGTACAGCGCGGAAACCCCGACGACCGCCTCCCGTACGTGGAGGCGCTCGTTGAGCGTCACGAGCGTCCTCTCGCGACGCCTGCGAGAAAAATCCTCGCGGAGGCCATTGGACGCTGCCACGCTCAACGCCGCTCAATTTGAGCCTCTCCCTCGCGTCAAATTCCCCGATACGTCCATCCCACACGTTTCTCTCTCGGCCGAACACGCAAATACTCCCATTTCTTATTTCCGTCAAAATAAACAAAGACGATCTCCTTTCCTCGCCCGAATTTTCCCCCATCGACGGCGAGCCGCGAAAAATAGGCGCGGGACGCGACACGCGCCTCGCTCGTACACGGAAACGTCACAATTGCGTCGTACACGTTTTCCTTTATTTATTTTCTGGCTCTATCTTCTACGACGTTGAATTTCGGCGCCCTCGTTTCGTTTTTTTTTTTCGCCCCCGTTACGAGGGAATTCGGGGAATCCCTCCTCTATCTTTTACTACGTCGCTCGCTTTTCGACCTCCCCTCGAGTGCTGAGGGTGGAAAAGGATCGATCTTCCGTTTTCCTTCTCGGAGGGTGCGTAGATATGGCGCGTTAGCCGGGCACACGCTCACATCCGAACGATAATGCGGCACGGGGAAGAAGAACGCCTCTCTTCATCCCTGTACGAGCCAACACACAGGGCGAGGATTATTCAAATATTAATACGATCCACGCGTAAATTCATCTGCGTCGTATATAAAACTATATATATTTGTATATAATATTGAATGTATAGATGTAATATATGTATTTATGGATAAATTGAGGCGTAGGG
Organism: Cremastinae sp. A BG-2022a; assembly: GCA_030522545.1. Classification (NCBI taxonomy): domain Eukaryota; kingdom Metazoa; phylum Arthropoda; class Insecta; order Hymenoptera; family Ichneumonidae; species Cremastinae sp. A BG-2022a. The sequence continues at coordinate 31,803 of JAPYYW010000078.1, read as the reverse complement.
GTTGAGCTGAGCATCGGGAGATGACGGGGTCGTGCGGTCGTCGTTGCCCGGTAACTCGAATGGGTTTTCGCGGCGAGCGGAGGGTGAGAGGAGAGCCGAGTGGGCCGGGCGACGAGAGAGAGAGAGCGGGTTACCGAAATTCTCGCGGGGCCGCGCTAGAAGGAGACGCCGCTTCGAGGATTGCGTAAAAGTGGTGGGGAACTCTAGCTCTCGTGCGTGCTCGCTTCTTCTCGCTCTGCCTCGCGTCGTCCCCTTCCTTCTTCTTCTCTCTCGCTCGCCGTGACTCTCGCTCCTCGGGCTTCGTCGTACCTTGACCAATCTCAACGCGACTTGTTTTAAGCTATGCCGCAACGACCTTAGAACTCGTCGCCGTTGTTGCTGCTGCTGCTGCAATCGCTCGATTGGATCTCTCTGGCTTCTCTCGCTTCGTCGTCTTAATTCCTTCACGCTTTGTATCAAATTCAGACGACTAAGCTTACACTCTCCCCGTATCTCGCTTTATTATTGTTATTTTTATTACAACGCCCAAGATTTCGACTGCGAAATCGTCTTCTGCGTGAAACCGCGGTTGCTACGCCGGAGGAGAGAAATCTCCGATGAGACGAAAACAGCGGATTAAAATTTATGCAAGAATCTACCCTTAAACTCGCGATAAATATATATAGGCTTTTATAAAATTTTGATAATATTGGATGTAACGTATTATTGTCGAGTCCGATTGATTCGTTCATGTCCTTTCTTTGTCCTGGACGCGACGTTGTTTACTAGCCTCATTTTTTCAGGAGAAAAAAAAACTATAGGCGGTGCAATTGGAGCTGGTCCTTATCGACGTATCGGAATTTTCTCTCTTTTTACGACTAGAAGCGTTAGCTTATTTTTTTCCATGAAGGACCATAGTATAGTGTTATCGGGGTTGGTCCCAGACGCGGCGTTGTTTACGAGCCTTATTTTCTCAAGAAAAACTAGTTAATGCAATTGGAGCTGGTCCTTATCGACATATTGGAATTTTCTACAGACCCTCGAGTGCGGCCTCGTTTATTTTTTTTCGTATCCACGACTCCTCTCTCGAGTACACGCACGCTCACATTCGTTTTTTTCAACATATATTATGGTCCCTCGTATATCATCGTTTCACACAGCGGTGGACGAATAGACGAATATTTTCGAGTAAATTCTATTTGACCGATCGTAAAGAGCGTTCGCGCTAGTTGTTTACGAAGCTCGCGTCGAATTCCGGGAACGAGTCACGATCACGCGGACGCGTGTTTTCCTGCTCTACGATTCATCCATCTGACCTTGAGCGTACGTAAAATTAATCCCTCTCTCTTTTTTTCTCTCCGTGCGTCCATCGACAACGAGTAAAGTTCAACAGCGCGCCACTCGCGCGCGATGATACTCGCTTCGTTTATTTATTTCTTTAGCTCCGCACATTTTTAAATAATATGACATTCGGTCGAGCGCCTTATTTGTGCGCGTTTTTACGTAAGGTCAGTTTCGCTCTGAGCCGATTGTAGATCAGGCATGACGGCAACGTTCGAATTACGTGCACGGACACATGACACACTCGATCTTTTCATTTCGAGGAAAAACATTGCGCAATACCTCGCCGCCCGTTGTTACCATGATTTCAGAATCAATATAGAATTCTGGGAATCTCTTTGCCACCTGTAAACGTTATTATGTAAATATTCGAGTGCTGAAAATCAACAAAACACATATCTCAGTGACTTTTCACGCTGGCGTCACAGCTCGAGTGAGCCATGCGCCATCTTCGGTCAGTTGTGCAAATTATTATCCCCGTCGTTATTATTATCATTGTCAGCACATTACGATAACATTATCGTATTACCCGATCGATCATTTTTAATTTATCACGGTAATCTGGAAAGCGCGCCTGGGGATACGTATAAAAATATTTTATCAGTTCTTTTGAATTCCTGCATCGTGCGCAATTATGTAATGTATCCCGTGTTTCCCAAAGTGTTTATAAAATAGAAAGCTTCCGCATGAAAATGAAAATGTTCTCATATTTTTAATATGTTTTTAATTGTAAAACGTTTATTTTTGGTGCTAATTTTTTAAATGCTCCGTATGCAAAGGAAAAATTGAAGTATCTTTTTAAACGTCATTAGCTTTATCACGTAAAAATCATTGAAACATCGATGCAGATTCGATCACTTGAAATTTTAGTATTTGTTAAACTCTTAGGATTTTTGGTCAGGCAAAAGTTAATCGTGTGCAGAAAATAGACCATTATTGAAAGTATAAAAAATAGTTTGAAAGAATCAAATATGCACGGTAGAAAAACCGAAAGAACAAATAATACTTTTATTTCAGTATTTCAGTGCTTGTTCGGCATTTTTATGAAGGTAAACTTTCTCTCACCCCGATACAGAAAGAGTAAGCTGCGGGCTTTTTTATTTTATTTTTTCATCGGTGCGTCGAACTCTCATCTTGTCCTCATTTTGGAGCCTCCCTCCTGTTTCTTTTTGCGTGCGTGCACGAAAAATAATTCTCGGCAGTCGTTAATATCGCACGTAGAGTTTCGTCGAAATATTTATGACGCGGACTTGCTATTTACTTGACTTTTTTGCTCGTTTATAGTTTCTCATGACGCAACGGAATCGGCTTTTATTTATTTTTCTAGTAATCGGTGATACGCGATAACGATTCCGTTTCCGAAAAAGCGTACGAAAATGCTTTTGCATGTTTTCCCCGAGCGCTTCCCGACGCGGAAAAAAATCCGCGACGCCAGCGTTGGTGGCCATTTTGGCAACCGCGGAGGTCGGCCGGAATATATTTCGTGTGGAGCGAAGAGAACGAACCGCGAGGCGAGTTAACTTTTTTTCACGCGGGAAGGGTTTCGGCCGACGATAAAGGGCCCCGAGAGGGTCAACGACCGAGAACGAATGCGACGAGCAAAGTGTACGTAGGATGGAGTTTCGGGTCTCCAAGGCCGACGCACTCGTTGGGCATTTTTTATTGACGGTTCGTCGTCGCTTGTGCTTGACTCTCTCCTCATTGCTCCTTCACGAGTCATTGATTCGATGGAAAATGATCGGTCAGTAGTATTACGCAACAAATACCGAGCCCAGAAGAGTCTTAGAGGTCAATTGCCTGAACGATGAGGAAGAAAGAAGAAAGCTGCTCGGCAAACGCACGCGTGCGCTTCGAGGCTCGTCCCCGTGTGTTCCGAAAAGAACAACGAAACGAATAAAATCTTATGCCGGGGTTTCAGGCGAAACGCACGAAATGCCTCTCTCCTTTCCCAACATTCTGTCATTAAGTTTACTAAATAGTTTTTTGTTAGCTCTCGCGTAATCGTGAGAAAGTATTTATAAACGAAAGTAGTCTAAGAACGTCCATTTTTGTCGCTTGCCGTGTCCCGATCACATTACCCAAAGAATTCGTTACTTCTGTATAGTTATTTCCACACATAGCATATATATTTCCTAAATCCATGCATTATTCAAAATTATGAAACAAAATGATTTTTTGAAGAATAAAATTCGTAAGAATCGTACGATTTTGTAAAATAACGTCGCGAGTTACGAAATGGAATAAAAGTTCTTCGGGGTTTTGATTCGAAAGCGTACAATTGAGCTCGGAGTCGAGTACCCGGGCGAATGAAATCGAAAGAAAAAAAGAGACGAGTCGAAATACACCGAAGAAGTCAACGAACGCTCGTCGCGCGTAACAAGGTGCTTGTCCTCGTTCTTCTGGACACGTCGGCGAGCGATCGGAGGTTTTCCTTGCAGCGCGCGTGTCGTTTCCCCCGGATGTGACCCACTTTATCGTTCGTCACACCGAGTAACCTATCCTATTGCGAGGGCTATCTCACGCTGAAGAGCGCTTTAAAAAGCTCCGAAGATTAAACGCGCCCGGGTCGATGAATCTTCGAACGAATGTGCGTGGTAAAAAATACGATGATGCAACTTTCGTTGATACGCCTGGATTTGAGCTAAAAAAACATCCAGAAAAAGTAGTGGCTCCTTCAAAATGTTTTTCATTCAAGTGTATCAAGAAATATTGATATCGAGCGTTATAAAAATACTGATAAATTATTATTCTTCGTGGAAGATATATCTTTGTAATACGTCAATGGTTTCCCTGCTGTTGTGTTTAGATAATGCGTGTTAGATAATGAGATAAGAATTAAAGGACGGTAGTAAAAAAATTGGGTCAAAAATATTGCGTTGCACGTTTCGCTATTTCGGTGGTTCTAGTTCAAGCGTCTACCGTTGAGGGCACCACAGTACGGAATCAATTTCTATCATTTTCGTTCTTATCGACGTTAGCTTTGGTTTTGATAAGAGATGGCAGCACTGTGCTGTTCTTATTATTCGAATTTATGCTTCGTCAAGTTTGTCAAATTGATTTTGAGGGTCTTGACCAGGGAGAATGGAGTCCAGTGATCCGGTATTGCCTACTGGAACGCGTTTCATATTTACATCTCAGATTCCCGTTTCCCGGGGTGCCGACCACGGAGGTTAGAATATTAGAGGTTAGAGGTTAAAGTACTCTAACCTCCGTCTCTTGACAACAATAAAAATGTCTGTCCAACGTGCATTGCCTCAGAGCAAAGAAGCCCTGTTAAAATCGTACACCACAAGATTGAAAGATGACGTAAAGTCGATGCTGGAAAACTTTGAAGGTACGCCCTAACCTCACTCCTTTGCGTTTTCAAATGGTCAAAATGTCAAGTGTCAACAATGAAAGCAATTGGATTCAAGTTGACGCAATGCTTGGTTGTTTCAAAAAACGAATATCACATCAATTTCAAAAAAACTCTCGTGGGACATTGAAAAGATTTTATTTTCATTTTATTCACAGAAATCGTGAAATTAGCCAAAGGCGAGAATGACTCGCAACTGTCGAGAATGACACAATGTGAACAGGACACTTATGAGATGCATGTGAGAGCGGCGAACATTGTCAGAGCTGGAGAATCACTGATGAAGCTTGTCTCTGACATAAAGCAGTACCTGATCCTCAATGATTTCCCATCAGTGAACGAGGCGATAGCGACTAATAGCAAATTGTTTAGAACTAAGCAGGCAGAGTGCGACCAAAAATTGGCTTCCCTCAGAGATGACATGGCTGCTGATCTCTATGAGCTTGAAGAGGAATATTATACTTCAATATACAAATGAAATTGAAGAAAAATTATTTTCATTGCGAGGCAAATCTAGCATATCGACTGAATTGGATTGTATACTTTACGCTATATTTATTTAAATAAAAGACAGTAATTTTTGCAAACGAGCTTGGACTAAAATTCACCTGCAATACTCATCTGAGGAGTTATTTCATAAAAATTACATTAGGTTGTGGTAACTCAGGCTGGACAAAAAAATCGTTTGTCACGTTCACTTTTTCTTTTATTACTGCGAATATTTCGTAACACACAGAGATTATACATCACACGATACTTCTAGCTGTTGATAAGTATGTATTTTAATAATTGTAGCTTTTATCTCTCATTTATACGTATTCAATGTGAATTCAAATATTTACGGAATAATGAACGCAAGTACGGATAATACTACGTTTAATCTGAATTTAATTATTAAATATTTCGCATTTTCGACCGATCCGCCTTCAAACTAGGATCATTACAATTTCACGATCGTCTCTTGCACGTGGGGGATCTAAACAATGATAATTTACAAGGGAAAAAAGTTTAAGAAATACATATATAACATATATTCAAATAAAGATCGTTCCTGTTTTGTGAGCGATCACGAATCAGAGCTTGAATTTTGGAATGAATGCGAGTTTACAGAAACGTTCACGAGCCAAAAAAATACACGAGCAAACAAAATATGAATCAGCTCTCTTTCTTTTTACGGTTTTACGAAAGAAACAAAAAAAAAACAACAAAGATTCGTGAAAAAAGGTAAGCAAACAGTTTACGAATGTTAACAAAAAGAAATATCACATTGGAGGACAGGGAGGACTCACGATGAAGAGAACAGAGACGAACGCATTCAAACGTCACGATCTGACAGCCCCGATCGCTTGATCGATCTCCTGACGATCAGCGTCAATAAATTACATCAATTTATTTCCCGTTTGACCGAATCTTTCCACGACCCGTCAAATCATCTTATTTTTGTATGGAATAATTATAGAAATAATAATAATAATATTAATAATAATGATAGTACAAATACACATGTGAAAAATATTAATCGCTCGCAAAAGGAGACAAAAACAAAATTGTTTCCGATTTTTCCGAGACACGGACGGAGAATCCTCGCATCTCGTTTTTTCTAGACACTACACGCAATAATTTAATATTTACACAATACGAGTTATCCTCTCATCGTTTCCTCACGCTTAAAATTAATGAATTAAAGACAAATCAGGCTTTCCAAGCTCCTTGTTCTTGCTTTCGGTGGCTTTTTACCCTCTCGAGTTTACGGGTGCTTCGTAAGCTTCGAAATAATATTATTCATATTTCTTTTTTTTTCGTTACATTCACTTCGTTCTCTGTTTTTTTGGTCCTCGTCCAGATTTAAGAAACCGTGGCGTTTTCTTTACGACTTTTTTTCATTCTTCACCTTTCACGACGAACACAACGGACATATACATATCATGTTGAACGATTCGAAAATACAAACGTGGAATGATTACATTTTTCGGGGTTACACAAATTCTTACATGTCTTTTCATTTTCCTCACCTCGATCTTTCTCTCGATTTCAACGAAATATTGTGACATTGTTGTAAATTATATGTTCAATCTTGGCAGACTTAAGCCTTACTTTGGCAAAAAAATGTTCTGTATACCGCGCGAAGAATTCTCGTATTCTTTTGTCTCACGTTGTACGCATTTCTTGCTTCTTTTGTTTAATTTTATTTTATTTTACGATTCATTTTCTCTTAGAATCACTGATGGGCTTTGTACTACAAGTTCTCGTGGCCCTATATCGGACTGATCTCGAGAAGTGAAGACTCTCATTCGCAACGTTGCTTTTCGTAAGCTTTTTTAAATTCTTTCTCTATTCTTAGAATGATTTTTGAGCCTCTCGGAATGAGCTTTGCTCCGGACTAATCGCGAATAAGAAAAAATCTCTCAAAATACTCTCAGTCCTTGTCCTCAGTCGTGTTGTTTTGTCACGTAATCTAAGTTTATTATACGCACAGTGTAAAAAAGACTTTCCAAAAGTTTCGAGGATTGGAGGATTTTGATATGATTTCACGCTCTTCTCTTATGGGCTAACCCTCGAATTTTTTAATAATTTTTTTTCCCCTACGGACGAAGAGTCTCATGGAACTTGGCAATTTCAGTCATACACGATTTAACTACTAGTTTTCGTAAAAATTTTTTCTCATGACTTTTTCGACGAAACCCTTCGCTCAGTCTGACGAGTTTTCAGTTGAAAAACATTTTAACTTTTTATCTTTCGATGTTTGCACATCTCGTTAACTGAATAATACCTTTTCGAAGGATTTACGCTTCTGTTGATGAAAAATTGCTTCTCTAGTTTGGATTCTTTATACGATTATACCGGAAGTCTTATTCGGAAAATTTACGCGGAAGTTCCTTACAACCCTCTGCAGCTATTGTTACTTTTTTTCACATTGCTCGTTGTTTCGCTACGTAAATGCACTTTTCTTGGAATGATAGTTAGTTCGAAGTTGCGGCAGCAGAATTGTCTGCTCTCGGACGAATTTCGTACGATTTGGGAGACGTCGGTGCCCGAAGAACATCAACTTCGGAGGAGCATCGCACCGCCAAAAAATTTCTCAAGTCGATCATTTTCCCTCAACATTGTGACGAAAAACGCTGAGATTTTTTACAAAATCTTTGCTCCCATTTATCGCTGGGAACTATTTATCTTCTTTATATCTTTCTCCGACGACGAGTTAAAAAATACGCTCAGTTTTTTCAGTCGGAAATTATTTTTTCTTTCGATTCTTCCTCGAGACGCGAAAGGACGAGTCTTAATCGAGAATTATTCCTGCTGCAGTGTTTTTTTTCAGTTTGGAAGGCTCCTTGTCCCGTTTTTTTTGTTGTTTTAGTAGAGAAGATCAGCGGTTGCCTCGGCGCCCCAGGCAGCAGCGTCCTCGTCCGATTTGAGATATTCCTCGCTCTCGTTATCCTCCTTCTTCTCGTTCGCGATCGTTACGGACGTGGAAACGACTGTCGTCCTCGTCACTCCGAGCTCAAATCCCTCCGAAGCCAGGTCTACTTTGCTTGGCGTGAAACTCGCCAGCCCGCCTCCACCTGTTTTTACAAAAATAAAGAAAAAGAAGCTCTAGCCGTTAAGCATGCTAAGGGATATCTAACTGCTGGAAATATTTATAACTCGAGGATCGCTATTGAAAATTCATTTTTTACTATTGAGGACTTTGAGAAACTAGTCGAGGAATATTCTTTTCTAAGGATTCATTTTATAAGGACTCTCTACTAGGTGAATGACATGATTTTTTTGAATATTAATTGTTTTTTTTTCGTCAATATTTTCTATAGAAGTTAATCTGATTTTCTAAAATGGAACATTCCGAAGCTAGATCTGCGCCAAAGCTATCGTATACAGCAATGAGAACTGAAAAGTAGATGAATTATTCTTTTCGAGAATAATGAAAAATACTGCTGAATGAAAACTGAAAAAAATCTAAACTAGAGACTCCTGAGATGGATCGTAGTCGAGAAAGAATACACGTCGTCTCGAATTTCTTAAATCGCTTGTCGATTCTGGAAAAGAAAAATCGAGAAGAAGAAAAAGGTATCAACGACAAAAAAATAGGATGCGAGACCAAAGGGTGAAAATGTAGATCTAAATTTCCAAGATTAGCGACGTCCAGCGAGATTTATTTATTAGACTCGTATCTCAAAATGATTCGTATTTATGATTGTATGAATGGATTTTCGATACCTGATCAATGCTTACCGAGTAGAGCCGACGTCATCGTCGCGGACGTGGAACTCGCTGGGCTCGACTTTGGACTCGACGTCGAGGTTGGTTCCCCGTCGACGCACGTCCCTTCTTCCTCGAGCATGGAAGATTCGCTCGGATACTCGAACGTTCTCGTCGCACCATCGTCGAATTGAATCCGATGCTGAAAAATGCAATAAATCCATTATTTACACTTATTATCAAGCAGATTGAAAATTCAGAGTTGTTAATACAATCAACAATTTTTAATTACAACAATTTTTTTTTCATACATTTTTTTCATACGAGACTCTTTATACTTTTCAAGATAATTGCGTTTTGAATCAATTTATACCATAAAAGTAATTGAATAGAGTGTTCTGTCGCAAAAAAATGTTTTTTTTTTCAAGTATTATAACCGTAAATACGAATATTTCCTCACGTGGTCAATTTATAATAAGTGACCGCTTCCACGAAAGGAGTCAGAGGAGAAGAAAGAGCGAGAGGAAACAATGCCACGGTTTGTAAGCTCCGCATAACAGTAATCGGTCACACTCGTTGATTTTTTGGCTGCGTCCACGACTACGTCATCGCACTTTAGCGCTCTCATTTTTTTAAACAAGTACCGGGGGACCGGTAATGCGAAAAATTTTGGCGAGAAAAAACATTTGGCAATTTTTTTCGCCAACATTTTTATTGAAGAAAAAAAAAAGAAAAATTAAACAAATATCAAATAATATAATATTAATGGTATATTGAATTAAATATTCGTGATCGCAACTTTAAAAAGCGTAATACTTATCGAATTCTTTCTCGAGCGATGGGCATGTTTGCACGATCAGTTGAGGAAAAGAGAACGAGAAAAAGAAAATACGTGGAGGAAATATGATTGACGCTAATTATAATAAATCGTCGTACCGGGAGTGAGTATCATCGGCATGAAGGAACGTATCGAAGATACGCTTCACGGTTGACCGTGCACAGGGAGAAACGAGTATACACGTGAGTTTTCAACGATCCGATGGTTAACTCGTCCAGACGATTCTGGATATCGCATTTTTTTACCGATTTATCTTTTATTCATCCTTTTTCCTCATACGTATATCTCCGCGAGGTGAATTCCTCTTCTCGTGCTCTCGAGAGCGATCATAGGTGACAACCGTTCATTTGGACCGGCTCTCCAACCACAAAGCCACGAGGAATCACTTTTTTTTCGTACCCGTCACCGGAGCAGCCGATAAACGATTCTCTTCGCGAATACAGTTTTCTCGGCTTTGATACCGTTTTCAACTGATAACACATTTTTCATCTCGATTATTGAATATTCTTATTTTCATTTTTTTTGAAATTAGTATTCATTACTTTTTATCGAACTATTTGTTCGAATAAAAATTCATTTTTCGACGCAGATGGATGAATTATTTTGATCTTCGTCGATAATGTCTTCGGTGTTTATTCGACAAGGTTTTACTCGACAGAGGTCTCTGTAACAGTACACACGGGACGATTATTTCCAACGCGGGAAGAACGAGCCTCGAGCCTTCTAATTATTTTCTATACCGTTCACTACCGGTAAGAAGGATTTGCGCGTCTTAAATATCGTGATAAACGAGGAACAACAATGAAGAGACTATTCGCTGAAATTTGTGACTTCCTCATTGGCACGCTTCCTTCTGCTTAAGCTGCTTTTTTTTACGACAAAAATTAAAAAAAAAAGAAAACCAATATAAATATTCAATTATGGATTCGAGAAAAAGGAGTGGTAAAAAATTTACCATGCTAAAATTCTTGCGGCGAATGATTTATTTCTGCAATAAAAAAAAAGTTTATAAATAAACAAAAGGAAGGAAACGAATGGAAAAAAATCGTTACATTCGCGTTGATAAGAAAACGACGATGTCATCGGGGAGGTAGCAAGGTCAGCGAGCTCGCCGTGCACAAAATATTTATCTTAATTATTAATTATTTTCGCCGAAGGCTGTCATTCACCATTTTTTTCCTTCGTTTCTTTATTTTCAAATTCTGCTTCTTCTCGTTCGAGGATAATTTACGGGTGAGACGACCTCGCGCACGCAAAATTCCGAGATTCTTTTCCACGAGTCCGCAAACACGTAACGTGTCCGAGGATGGAAAGAAATTCTCGTTTTAGCTCCGTGGCGACTGCGAAAGAGGTGAGAGACGCCGAGAAAAGGACTCGACGAGTTTAGAGCGAAACTCGAAGACTGCTTTTGACTTTTTATTCTCTTCGCTCGAACTTTTTCTTTTTATTTATTTATTTTTTTGACGAAGACACTTTTTTTTATTTATTTTTTGCTAAGAAATGCGATTTTTGCGCTCGAGCATTATCATTATTCAGTCTGAGAATTTTTTTTTTTGATATTGTGGATCAAGTTTTTATTCGCATGTTTTTATCCTTTGATTCCAGAGAGAGAGAGAGAGAAAAAAAATATCGAGACTGCGCGAGATAGCGGTTCAGCGAGGTCTGACTTTCGTGGAATCGAGACATCTTATTTTCTAGACGAGAATGGACAAGACAGGCCACGAGATGCTTCTCTCTCGACTCTCGACGTACTCGTCAGCTTTTTTCCTCGTCCTTACAATCTCCATTTTTAACAAATTAAACGGATAACCAATTTATTCCAACCTGAGAAAATATTTATCTTTTTTTTTATAATTAAATAGTTTTATACATTCCTTTCTTATGCAATTCAGTATCGTTATCACGATTTTGTGATAATATTTGTTTATAAATAAACCTGTAATCTCGATTTTTGCTCACGATAAGCGTCATGTTAGAAAAGAACGAGGGAAAAAAGAGAAACTTACTGGATAACAGAGTTGAAATATGTAGTGCGATTACGATTTTTCAAATGGTTATCTGCGGGGGCACGTTTCGCGCTTGAAAACCTTGGGGATCGGTCACGTTCCGTTCCTTCAGGATAATTATTATTCCGCAACAATATAGCAGAAACCGATAGCGACTAATGAGCTCTCCTCGTGCTCTTTCTTTTATTCAGCTTCCACATAATGACTCATCCGGAGCTTTATTCCTCGACATTCCTCCGCCTCGAATAATAAATTGTTGCAAATTCAGCCAGCGAACGGTCAGGGAGAGACAAATGGCCGGGGACGACCAGGTGCGAGAGTCAAAGAAATTTAATGTTGTTGTTGCTTTTTTTCTTTATTTTTCAAGAAAATTAAAAGAGAAGAAGTTGGGATTTCTTGAACGGCGCCTCGACCACTAAAGTCCCGTTTTCTCGGGCTCCTTCTGTTTCTTCCTCCCATCCGCATGAACCGAGAGACGACTCTCGGCCGTGATCACGGACTAGACCATCCGCGCTCTCCTATATAAACCTCTGAAACGTCCACTGACGTCTAGGAAAGCTCGTACTCGACTTATGATACCGAGAAATTAACGTTCCTCGCTGTAAGTAACATTCAACCTTTTTTACTGCCCATTTCGAGTGCGAGACTGCACCGAGTTTCCTGGATACGGATTTCTAACTCGCATAGTGAACTACGTCGTCGCCTCATTTTATTTAGCATTCTTTACATTTTTACTTTTCGAATTTTTTAAAAAAAATTTCTCGCTAATGTTATTTGAGTTGCCACATTTGAGACTGATACTTGTGATAATAAAAATTTGCATTTTTTTAAAGGTTATATATTTGAGGTAGTTTTTTACTAGAAATTTTCCCGGATAAGGATTTCTAACTCGCATAAACTACGTCGCGTCATTTTATTTAGCATTCTTTACATTTTTGTTTTTCAAATTTATTAAAATAATTTTCTCACTAATTTTATTCGAATTGCAACATTTGAGACTTGTACTTGTGATAATAAAAATTTGCATTTTTTTTAAAGGTTATATATTTGAAGTAGTTTTTCACTAGAAATTTTCCTGGATACGGATTTCTAACTCGCATAAACTACGTCGCGTCATTTTATTTAGTTTTACTTACATTTTTGCTTTTCGAATTTTTTAAAAAAATTTTCTTGCTATTGTTATTTGAGTTGCAACATTTGAGATTGGTACTTGTGATGGTAAAAAATTTGCATTTTTTTTAAAGATTGTATCTAAGGTAGTTTTTCACTAGAAATTTTCCTGCATACGGATTTCTAACTCGCATAGTGAACTACGTCGTCGCCTCATTTTATTTAGCATTCTTTACATTTTTGTTTTTCGAATTTTTTAAAATAATTTTCTCACTAATGTTATTCGAGTTGCCACATTTGAGACTTGTACTGGTGATGATAAAAATTTGTATTTTTTAAAGATTATATCTGAGGTAGTTTTTCGCTAGAAAATTTTTTCTCACTGTTTAGCTGACAAAACAATTTGTCGTATCTCGTGCAAGTCAAGTAGCAATTTCCCTGTTTTCACGTGCTCAAGTATTTCTCGGTGAAAAACAAATTAATAGCAGGCTCAAGGCGGTATTCCGGTCACAATGCGTTTTCGCGGTAATTATTTTTTCTTTCGCTCTTTCGTTCTGGTACACGCGAATGGGACGATGACGCGATATTTTTTGCTTTTCGCAGTTTCCGAGTTACGGGAATATCAGTGTACGAGCTCCGACATGAGGAGAATTATCGGACGCGCGTTGAGTTTACTATCGGAACCGTTATTACCTCGAAACGTCGAGGATGCGTTAAATCGCAACGTTTTTTTCATACTTATGCTTTTAGTTTTTTGTTTTCTACTCCCACGCTTCTCACCTCGTACGCACTTTCAATGCAAACATGGGAAGTCATATTCTTCTTTTTTTTATTTAAAAAAAATATTCTTTTTTTCGCTCGCATTTTTCGCTAAATATTTCAAAATTCAATTGTTTCCCTTGTCTCGACTCTCTTTAGATAAAAATCTCTTCTGTTTTGTAGTTATGTTTCCCAGAAAGATGTAAAACTGCGCGTATGGAAAGAAAGAAAATGGTTGCACAATTTCGAGAGGAGGAAAGAAAAATTAGACTTCCTGAAATTAAAGAATTAGAGAAAATTGTCGCGCGTGTCCAGAAGATGCGCTAGAATTTTAATTTCGTAACAATTCGCTGTAGCAATCTCTCTGTGAAAACTTTTTCTCTTTTCTTTTGAAACTCATTGCCTTATTTTTGTCAAAGACTAACGTAAAATGTATTTTAGACATATCATGATAGATTGATCATTAAAAAAAAGATTAATAAAATCGATTTGATTAAAAATCAATTTTTTTTTATAGTTGGCTCACCGAATGAGTTTGATCGCTAATGCTCAAAGATTGATTGTTTACCTCCGGAGAAGGAGCGTACGCCGAATGATAAATGGAAAATTTTCCAAGATAAGATAACTTTTCGAAATATTTTTTAAAGCTACATAGTAGTCGAGATAGAGAAAAGTTATTGCTGATGTTTTCACGTTAGGAGAGTCTTCTAACTACTTACATCCTTATGAAAACGAAAATTAGCACTTTTTTTTTACGAAATTTTTTTTAAACGAAAATAATTTCGCCAAATGCGAACGATGCCAGTTGGTCGTGCAGCCATTAACGAAGCCGGTCAGGACTTTGAAACAACCGTAACGACGCTCAAATCTTTTTTAGCCTATTATACCGAGTAGTCTTCCAACTGAGATTTCACGCGAACGAAAAGTTAAGGCCTAAAAATAAAATTTATTCAGCATTAAACGTTTCAGTTCCATTAACGAATCATTGAATTAATTTTACTTCATATTAGTAAAAAGTTTAATGTGTACACTGGACTATATTCTGAATGAAACATGTTTTATCTGCATCGTAATTTATGTGTTCATTTATTTTTCGTATTCCAGTAACAAATGAGAAATTTTGAAAACTTTTCATACAAAGTATAACAAGTTTGAACATTTTTAAAGTCGATTTAACCAATTTTAAATCAAAATTATTGTTCGATGTGAAATAATTTTTCGTGCATATACAGAGTCGAACTCTCTCATATGCGTGTCTCGTATTCGTAAATATTTTAATCAGTTAAATTATTACTTTGTATGGCAATTATTTACCCTCGAGAATGTTTCAAATGGCAAGTAAATAATGTTGATGGAGTAAATGACCTTGAAGCGCATTTCCCATGATGGAGAATAGTTTTGAAGCGAATACACGTATACTTTCCTCGACTTTCATTCCCGACGCCGATCTAGGATCTCCGAGAGCCAAGCTTGTGCGGTAATTGTATTGGAACAATAGGAAATAAGGTTGAACGCGCTCGCGAGAGGAACGAGTCACGAGAGGCTCCGTGCGCGAGGAATTATTGAAAATTATCGTCGCTGTCAAACGGTGAGTGAAGAGTGAAGGAAATAAAATTTGATGAAAAAAAAAATTGGAGCGATAAAACAGCTGTAAACGAAAATTTGATAGCCATATTTATAATTCTCGGGAGAGAGAGACGAATCGTAACGAGCTTCACAGAAATCGTGCGTTCCACCGGAAACTCGAGTACGAGCCTCGGGCGGTAAGAGTTTTTCGCTTCACTTTTATTTCAATCGCGGATTTCCTGAATTTCGTGATTCTGCCTCGAAATCGCGAGCGAAAACGAGGCAGCGAAGGGCTTCTCTTCATTTTTACGACTGAATTCAAAAAAACATTTTTTTTTTCGATTTTCCATCCTTTGCTTTTACCTTATTCAACAAAATAATTTTTATTAAAATTTCGCCGTGTAAGAAGAGAATATATTTATACTGCTGAGCATAATTAGAGAACCAAAAATGAAAAGGTTACAGAAATGGGCAAGGTATGAGAAATGAAAGTTGAAATAAAAAAAAAGATAAAATTGTTAGAAATCTTCGGGAATATTTGAGCATCTTTAAGCAATATCCCCAAAAATGCTTTTTTAACCTTTTCATTATAACTTTCTTCCTCGAAAAAGCCGTTAATTAATATCTTTTCAATATTATGAGAATTTTTTTAAAAATGAGCTAAAAAATTTCGTAATGAAGCTGTCGAACGAGATAGCTTTGGAAATTCTTGCAACGTTAGTAATTTTCGAATATGCTCCAGAATGTAATTGGTGAATAAAATAAAAACAAATAAATTTTATTAGCGAATGAAAAAATGATATAAATAATCAGAGAAATGGTCAAGGAATGAGAAATGAAAGTTGAAAAAAGAAAATAGAATAAAATTGTTGAGAATCTTCGGGAGTATTGGAGCGTTCTGGCGCAAAGTATTTTATATGCATAGGAGGTACGGAGTCGTACCTCCAGGAGCGTTGAATAATAACACAGGCCAGGTTGATGTTGAAAATAATAAATTATCGTGAGGAATTTTGCGAGGAACTCGCGATCTGTCGATGCGCGTTCTTCCGTGAGTTCGCAATATAAATTTTCATAATACCCCACCGACGAAAATCTTCTCCGTACCGAGATTCCATCGGGGAGACGAACAAATGATAAATATGGATGTAAAACGGAGAAGCAACTGGAACACGAAGATAGTGACCGATTAGTCAATAAATTCGAGAAGAAACGGTAGATTTAATATCGATGCCACTGGGATAATTCGCGAATCCGCGGAGCGAAAAAAAAATACAGAAAAATATCAAGATTCCCGGCTGGGAAACCGTTCCGGAGATGATCTTTGCATCGATGGACCGTAGGAACTTTTACTTGCAAATTAAATATTGATTTTTGTCTCAGAACGACGAGTAAAATAAAAGTAAAAGAGAAAAAAATAATGATTCTCGTGGGAGAGTCTTTGAAAAAAATTGCGATAAATTTTCCGTAAATTGATTAGAGGACAGGAAAAATCTGACTCGGGATTTGCTCTAATCTTTTCTGAACTACTTCAGCTTTATCGCGTACTTTATGGAACAAAGTGTCGCTAGGGAGGAAAAAAATGAGAATAATGGCTCGAGAGAGAAAAAAATGAGAGAGAGTATATGGAGCGTCGCGAATATCGAGACTGTCGTGTGCCGGCGCGATCGTTTGTTCCGCTCTCGAAGGCAAATGGACGAGGAAAATTTCATCCTACCCTGCTCAAATAAATCTTCGACTCATCCAATGCTTCATTAAAATTATCCTTCTTTTTTCTTCAACCGCTCAATACCGACAATGCTTCGCACACTTTTATTTTATCGGCTGATAATAATTCGTCGAATTGTGTCAGTGATTAAAAAAAAATGATTTCAGGCCGCGACTCGTGATTTGATAAAAATTTTTGAACCTCGCTGAGCTCGTTTTCCGCGGTGACTGAGGTTTGCGGCCTGGGCGAACCAACCGCAACGGACGATCTTTTTTTCCCACGCAGTCAGGAAAAATCTTGAGAATTTCGTTTCACGAGCCGACGTCCACTCGGGACGAGATTTTTGAAAATTTTTTAGAACGCAGAGCGATCCCGATGCGTTTACATTATCAAAAGTTTCTCACTGAAAATATCTATCTCTCTGCTTTTCGAAATATCTATATTTTTGTATCTCTCGAGCTCAAAGTGTCAAGATTAGATTGCGCGATATTATCGCCGAGGATTAGATCGTTTTTTTTTTCTCTTCGAAAATAAATATTTTATCGTCCCGGCTAAAAGTTTTCTCGAACCGACAATTATTTTGAATCTCGGTGCGCGAGTCGTAAAACATTCTTTGACCCATAAATTTCGCGCAATTAAAAGAGAATAAATCCGATGCACTTTAAAAGTATTATTTTCGCGTTGCGTTTTTCGTTTCTTAAGAGCTTTCGTCATATTTTGGATGAAAAAAAGTGAAGAAAAAAAGGAAAAGGTAATGGGCTTGGAATTCAACGTATGGATTTTTCCCAGGGATCGCGCATTGCCACAGCGATGACGTTCTCTTGTTTTTCGAGCGCCTCTTACACGTTGCATAACCATCGCGTATACATTTTTCACTATCTAATTATGATAATAAATAGTTCAAGTCGGTGCACCGTTCGACTTTCTTTCACCACTGAAAACAATGCGATTTCACGTTTTTCAACAACGAACGACGAAATTAAATTAATTCAAAAATATTAAGGATGCATATGAGCAATATTTTTTCAAATAAGAAAATTGCACATTAATTTTTTTGTACTTTGTGTCCAAGTATATGGCCAACGCGCCAAATTTAAAATTATTTCACTGAATGATTCAAGTGTTACAAAACTTTAAAGTTGGTGAGCAAAGTTTTTTTGAGAAAATTATTCAAATAATTGTGAGAAATTGAAGACTGGAAAAAATGTACCTTATGATTTCTCGGTTGTCTAGACAGGTTGCTTCGTCCGTTTATCAGAACGTTGTCGTTCGTGAATGCAACGTCACACGGTGAGGGTGGACCGCCCGATAATTCCCAATCTGAATCGTCGGTCGTCGAGGCGTCGAGAGTCGCGTCCAGAACGATAACACCGCCATCGCCAACCTGCGAAATCATTCAATTACGAAATTTGTTACAATTTAATAAGATTTTTGCAAAATTTTCAAATCTCAAAAAATATTCTTTTATACATATAATCTTTTATACATATAATCTTTGTCTTAAATCGATATACGATTGTACAATTGAAAACTACAATATTTTAACAACATTATATTGAATTTTATTGTTTTTCTTTTAGAAAAAAAATTGTTGAATATATTAAAAACAGTTATATATTTATGTAAGAACATGGTTCCCATAATAATAAATGTAAATAAATAACAGTATGGGAATATTTAAATTTATCCGAAGAAGAGATTGGAGGTATAATAAAAATAAAATGAATTCGAACGTGACGAAACGAAATAATTCGAGTAAGAGTAACGGAATCGGAGTTATTTAATATCGAAGACTTTATTCCTTAGTTATCGGATCGTTGTGAATGTTGGGATAAAGAAGGGGGGGAGAAAGATAAAAAATAATGCAGCGCGAGGGATCGATCGGGAGAGGGGTATAATATGGTCGGTGGCTCGTGTGGCGCGCCAGAGGTTGACAAACTCTCCGGCACCCGACAACACTCTATCCGTAAACTGGTTTTTTTCGAGAGATCCGTGACTCCCGAGTGCACGCTCGTGTCTGCGTGCCCGATACAGTCTCGCTCACAGACTACATCCCAACGGAGAGCAAAAAAAAAATTAAAGAAAAAAGGTCAATGGAATTTCTGGCTGAGATTTTGTTCTACTATCGTTATTCGGGCTTCAAAAGTCGTGCTCAAGGCCATTCGGGACTCGCCCACGAGAAAGATTTTCATTCAAGACACGGACTTTTCATCCTCGATTTCTTTTCCCTTTGAAACGAATTTATTCTCTCTTTTTTTTCCCTTTGAAATAAATTAACTTTCTTCGTCACCTCGATTTTACTTTCGTCCGCAATCAAACCAATTTTCTTTTTATATTTGAATTCTAAGTACGTTGTGTCCAAAATGGAAATTTTTTATCTTCGATTGCGCAAGGCGCTCGCATAAAACGACTTTAAAGATGATAATTGTTTAAAATTTGCATAAACGTTTGTTAGCATCGCGCGCGAGTGTGTGTTTAATTTAAGCAAGCTTCACTGCGATTTGAACGGGATGGCGCGGACTCGACATCCTTTAATGATACTTCGAATAAGTTCCCACGTTGACCCCAAAATTGCAAGATTCAAAACGGTGCTTTAAAAAAAAGAGAGAATAATAAGATTCGCATTTAAAGAGTCGTCGGGGAAAAGGTCGTGCGGTAGCGAAGTAAAAAAAAAAGAATTATAGCCATTCGAAGTTTCTTGAACAGTTTGCGAGTGTCAGGGACAATTAATTTCTCATCTTTGCAAGCGACGTCGCGCATTTGTCAACTCTTTTATATATATATAAGCGAGAGGAAAAAAAGGTTTAAAACTCGTCGCGGAGAAAAATGCAGGGGAGATAAATTTTCGATTTTGACGACTTTTCCTCGACGGACGAAAAAGAAAAAAAAAACAAGAAAAAAGAAACAAAAAATGTTGTTCGCGCTTGGACGCGAGTATATAAATTGGCGAGAGTTTGATGGATTTGCGAAGGGTCGTTGTACAAATTTTAGCGAGGCTCGTAAACGGAGAAGAGCCGAGTGCGCCGAAGGAAAGGAAAAGGGAGAAGAAAACGCGGCGCGAGGAACGATCGATCCTTTCTCGCTCGCGTATGGACGAAGGAGTCGAACGGAGCAAGGGAGAAAGAAAGAGGAACGAGATATCCGGTCGTTCCGAGGGCTCAACTCGAAGAGCCGGTTGTTCCACGTGCACATATTTTCTCTCTCCGTTTCTCTCTTTCTTTCTTTCTCTCTTTCTTTATATATACCACGCGCAAAAGGTTAGGACAAAGGAGAATCTCCTGCACGCGAGCGTTGTAAAATAATGCCGAGTGTATTTCGATTTTATCGGCCGAATGAAATGAATGAGATTTCCCATTTTTATCGCATTTATCTCTATAACATTGAGAGCTCTGTTTCAATACCGAGCCAACGGTAATCGGTTAAAATTTGGAAAAACTTTTTAATACGATTTTCATCTGAAATGTCTAAATTTAACTATTTTTATTTATATTTTTATTATACTTAATTTATTAAAAAATATTTTGATAAATTTTGAAATGAAATAAGAGATAAACAAATATGTACACATCAATTTGAACAGTGCAAATAAAATAATCTCCTTTGTGTTGGAATTTCAATAACGTATTCTGAAGATCGTAAATAGAAATCTCGAAGGAGCAATTTTTCAAATGGCCGATAATAAAGGAACAGTTAAG
Organism: Cremastinae sp. A BG-2022a; assembly: GCA_030522545.1. Taxonomy (NCBI): domain Eukaryota; kingdom Metazoa; phylum Arthropoda; class Insecta; order Hymenoptera; family Ichneumonidae; species Cremastinae sp. A BG-2022a. The sequence goes on along the minus strand of JAPYYW010000078.1, from coordinate 11,255 downwards.
ATGCAAATACGTAAACAATGTGAATAATTTTGGAATATATTTGTAAAGTAAACGGCGCGGCAATGAACCCTTCACTCGTCGCGAGGTGCCTGACTCCATGAGAATTTCTCAAGACTCGCTTTTCTATTATTCGTGAAAGAATATGCACGCACGTCAGTCCCCACCAGCGACTTTGTACGTTTCAGGTCCGAGAACTCCGAGAACCTTGAATTTTATTTATTTTTTTCCGCACGGGAAAAGGGGGAAATTTTGTTCCCCTTGAATCGGTAAAAGACGTACTTACGTACATATTCTTAATGCGTGGGAAAATTGAATGGAAATTTTGAGAAAGAAAATAGTGTGAACGGAAAAATGAGACAGAATATGAATCGATTTTTAAAAAATGAGAGAGGAAAAATTAATTCAAAAGTATGAAATAAAATGACGTAATTACGAAATAAAAGTTATGAAGGTCCACAGGAATCGTAAGGAGGGAGAAACGAGACCGGATGCTGCTTTACCAAATTTTTCAAAGGGCCCACGCTCTCTAATTTGTGTAGTCAAGATTTGATGGGCCTGATTGCAATCTCCTTGAACATTCCGCCTTTTTACTTTATTTTCGAAATTTTTACAAACACTATTTTTTTTTAATTTTTAAAAAATTAAAGTTTCTGAATTCCTCATAAAATATTTGTATCTTTTCAAAATGAATAAACAAATTATCTTATAATTTCAATAAAATCAGATTGCGACTATAAATTTTCTCGATACGAAAATAATAAATGTAAAAGAATCGATTCGCTGTATGACTCATGCAATATATTTGTTTTAATATTTTTTCAAAATGAATAAAAAATGCTCTCAATGCTTATAATTTCAATAAAATTGGAGCGATGCGGAACTATAAATTTTATCGATAAAAATAATCGGTAACAAAAACATTTTCGAGGGGAATAAATTTCTGGATTTCTCGTAAAGTTTTCAGCTCGTAAATTTTAGTGGCTTCAGTGTGTTTCGTCTTATCTCGAAACTTTGAAAAACGAGGAAACATTTTATCCCGGAGGCTCTCCGAAGATGCGCCCTGAGCAATTATTTTTTTCACGCTTCTCGTTTTTATTTTCGCTCGTTACTAATAATGGCGACGCGATGACACGATCCGCGAGGGACTGAAGTCATTCGGATGATCCAGACTTTCGCTCTCGTGCGTCATCGTACGACTCAGATTTTATTCTTGTTCATGGAAACTTTGAAAACAAAAAGCTCTTTATAAGAAACTCAAAAACTTACATATCATGGAATAGTTTTTGGAATATCACCATAAATATTCTATATGTGTATTGAGTCATAAATGTATTGCTTGATAAAATTTATTGATATAAGTTTTACTATCTAATAGTGAAAACTGCATATTTATTATTAAAGAACTATAAATTTAATTTCAAAAGAATTAATATAGTTGTCGCTGAAATTTAGACATATTTTAGTAGATTTGCATTATTTTGCACAAAATAAAATGAAATAAATAAATATAAATTTAAAAAATATTTTATTTCTAGGTCTTCCGGATAGACTATCGAATATTTTCATAATTCTGAAAGTCACTGACCAAAAGTTTATGTAAATGTGAAATTCCCCCAGTCCGAACGAAATAAGTGAATGCTTGCTTCATTTTTATTTTATTTTTTGAAAATTAATGATACGCTTGTCCGAATCTCGCAATTGTTCGAATTCTCTGGGCGTGAAGTGTCCTTCTAACGAAGCAGAGTGCCTCGTTATTCCGACTCTCCGCACAACCACGTTCAAGTGTACTCGAGCAGATACGAAGTGAAATAAAATCCCCTTTTTTCCTTACTTTCTGATTCAATGTACATTATTTTCGAGACGTTACGATGAAAATTATCAAAACAAGTTCTCTAGTTGTCAAAATATAAGCAATAAAGTGACCACTGCCTAAATATTCATTCACCAATAAAATAATAAATCGATGACCAGTATTTTACATTTTTTATTATAAAGAAAAAATAAGAAATAAAATTCTGCTTATAAATGATTTTTAAATGAGACGTCGTTCAAAAATAAGTGAAAGTAAAACCGTCCTTCCACTGATGACTAAGATTTTTATTTTCGAGTGAATTTTCACTGAAAAAATTTCGATCTTTCCCCGCAGGACTATTAATCTCACACTTTTCTGAAAGATGGATAAAAAAGGTGGTCGAAGGTGAGTGGAAATTCCAAAAGGTGATAAGTAAAATCGAGAGCTTGTCGTTTAAATCTCTCTCGTGTTCGCCGCAGGCAAAAACCCACGAGAAAACCCACCTAATCTCGACGAATTTCACATAGTATAAACTATACACGCATCGAGTAGATTTTTTAGCATATTTCAGAAAATTTAGGAAGTTTCCGATCGAACAGGTTCTTGAAATCGAAAAAAAAATTGCAAAAAATTTTGTGAATTTTGTCAGGGAATTGATTCGAAAATCAGTTTTTTGACTTATTCAATACTTTTTTTCGTGTTTTTTTTTAACGCGTGATACAAAGTAAAAAAATATACGAACAAAAAGCCATAACGAAGATGGAGCGCTCGCGAGAGCGTCAAGGTGAAAGTTATTGGGTAAAAAAGCGACAGGAATCAAAAAAGAGATGCACTCAGGGTCAGAGTAATTTAAATTAATAATAAAAAGGTAGAGAAACGAGAACGGGACACAATTAGGAGAGAAATCGATATCTCGATGATTTAAATAAGAAATTTCACTTCGCAATTTTCGTAAAGCTGGATCATCAAAATTTTTTCTTATTATCTATTTTTTTTACCTTTAATCTTTGATATCGGTAGAAAATTTTGCGTTTATCTTGGAGATTTTGATAAAATTGAAATAAATTAACATTATGTAATTCGAGATGAGAAAACTTAAAAATAACTTTTAAAAAACGAACTTGTTCATATTTCACGAGTGAAGAAAGTGAGTCACGATATCGTATATCCGTGCGTACACTCTACACGAAAAGTGCCCGATTACGGATCGATAAGCTTTTTTTTTTCCTCGACAACTGAGTCATCGATAAGGGCTTCCCGATGCGTTCTTTTTTTCGCAAATTTTCAACTGAGCTTAACACAGTTTTATTCAATACATCGCGACCTCAGAAGCACAATTTCTCAGAGCTCTTTTCCTCTCTCCTCCTTAAAAAAAAGTAATGAGAAGATTAACCTTTACAGCGAACAACCCAAGAATTCTCAGTGCGAAAATAATCGCCCGTTGGTGAGCGATTAATTTACGTTAAACACGTGCACATACCGGTAAATTCAATAGGTAACCAACAAAATAAAAATCCACTACACAACTAGTACACGAACAAAAAATTAAAATTTTTCTCCATTTTCACAAATAGTGAAAGATTTGTGCAAATATAATTTATTTGTAAATAATAAATGAATAATTATTAATTACAAAAAATTAATTTTATTTTTGTAACTGTTATCATTAGAAGAGGTAACAGGTCAGCGTATTTTTCGTGTTAAAAAGTTATGGAATATTGCAATTTTAAAATTAATGCGTGTTGCATTGAATTACGTGTGCTGAAGTCAATAATTTAGTTGGTAACCCCGTTGATCCTTAAACAGAGAGAGACGGAATTGCATAGGAAAGAGATGCACATGAATGCATGTGCAACGGTCATAAGAATCGCCGGTAACGAGGCTGCGCGTAGTCAGTCCCCGAGATAATAATAATTAACGAGGAACTACGAGGCTGACTCTACGAGAGACGAAATAACGATTTCGAAAGTCTCACTTTGCTGACCATCCTTTCTTTTCGAAACTTTCCTTTCCTCGATTCCTTTCAGAGAATTCCGATAGGGAAAAAAAAACGACAAGAAAGGAGCCGTAGACAAAAGAATTCCGGTGCAAAAAATTATTTCAATTTTGGCGAGCCAAAAAAATGTGTACGAAAAAAAAAATGCACAAGGAAAGTAAATAACAAAAGAAAAATAAGAATTGCGTTCTTCTGTTCACGTGTGAGTCTGGATGAAAAAAAAAGTGCAATGAAAGTCATGTGTTTCTGTGGCTGGGAGCGGATACGACGACCGGAAGTTGGTCTCGATAATGGGCGAAGGCGGAGGGAGAGAGAAAAAGAGGAGCGATAAAGAGCTTAGGGACCGCAAAAAGAGCGAGAGAGAAAGAAACGGAAAAAGAGCGACGAGCGAATAAACTCGCAAACATATACGAAATAATTCCGAGCAAGCAGAGTAACACATCTTTTTCGTTAAATATTGTTAAAAAAATATTGTTTCTCTCGCGATAACATCGATGACGATTCGGGCACGACTTTGATCTCTTTTCTACAACGAAACGAGACTAGGCCAACGTTATCTCTCGTCGTGCAGGGGTTTGTTAAAACAGGACGTCGCCGGCTGACCGGATATGAATCTCAAAGCTCAGCGAGAACGCTCAAACACCAGCGTCATATTCAATTTTTTTCTTCCTTTTCATTCTCCGTAACGAAAAAAAAGGAGAGATAACCCTCTCATTATTCAAATCCTTCCCGCTTTTGACAATCGTGACGAAAGATTGATGACGGAGTCCGAGCGAGACCAAAGTGCAAAGAATAAAAAAAAAAAAATGAAGATTTGTCAAAAAATATCACTTTCGAATAATATGAAAATAAAAATCAATTTCACAAAAAAAAAGGTAGTCGAATGAGCAAGGAAAAAAGCCATCACTCCCGCTACTATTTCAGATTAATCGTTTTTTGAATCGAAGCGTGTGTAATCGAGTACTAAATTTACCGTGTAACGACGTTACGATGATAAAACACGATGGTGAAACTGATAATGTGTGTCATTCGTTGGGACACGTGCGTTGTTACAACACGAGCGATCTATCGTTTTTGTTTACGATTTGTGACTTAGCGCGTCGAGCTTCGATCGCGGAGGAGAAAAAAATACGTGTGGAGAGGAGAAGGGGAGAAAAATACACGTAGGATAACGAAGCGCGGTGCGCTGCGAGCGTGTACAGAAGGAGAAATGTCTTTGTCAACAGCACTCTCGTTACTCTGCTGTGTTTTGAATATTGAGCGCGCTTTTAAATTCCGTTTGTATATCTTGAAATCTGCCAACCTCGTTCATCACTCTCGAAAGATCTTCGGCACGTATCTGCGAACATTTCTTTTTCCTCTTTACCTCTTTCGCGGACGTTATTCTTTGTGTACAAACTTGCGTGCACAAAATCTACCTTGACAATAACGTGCCAGAATGAGAGAAAGCGAAACGAAATTCTATCGGACTCGTCAAATAAAAATATTAGAAAAAATGAATATATAATAATTTTAAAAGTGTCTACAACTAGCAAGTTGTATCTTAAATATAAAATTATTTACACATTATTTTCAACATTTCAGACTGAAGAATGTTCTGCATGCACTGTAAGAAAAAAGTGTGATGGATTTTACTAATAAAAGTGACAGATATACAAATTATATTATAAAACTAAATATAATTGATTTACATTTTGTCCTAATTGTGTTACATTTTACTACAAAAGTGTATTCAATTGTAAAAAAATTAGCATAATTGTCACTTTGTGGCAAAATATACCATCGTGATTGATCTCAGTGTAAAAATTAATGGATGAGGAATAAAACAAGGAGAAATGTGATAACTGACCTGTTGTTTGTCGCGTTTCCTCCTGATGATGAGTCCGTCGTTCTCGATGTAATCGGGTACGTCCTTTCGATTGCTAAAGTTGAAGACCATGGTGTTGTTTGCCTGATTCCAGGGCTTGGTGTCCCACAATCCTTGTCCACCGGCGCCGCTGGGACTTCCGGTCGTTTTCTTGACAGGCTGAATCTCATCGGCGCTCTTGAGACTGACGACGACTTTTGTCGGTTGTTCGATGCTCTTTACGCGATTTATAAGATTCTTCTCGAGCTCCCGATTGCTCAGGCTCTGGGAGCTCTGCTGCATCTTGGTCGACACGAGGGGACGAATTATTCCGATTTGCTTCTGCGGCGGTGACACATCGGGCTTCTGATTCCTTATCGTCTTGCAAGCGTCGCTCGTGTTTAAATTCGTCGTTTGGGAAGATATCATGAGCGCGAGGCTCGAGATCGCGCCGAGGGGCTTCGTCGGGAGTTCCGGCTGGCTCGACGAGCTCGACGGCTTTTTGTCGTTCCTCTCGTGACCTCGCTCAGCGAGGGGAACCTTTTCCGGCTCGAGTCGTTCTCGGATCTTCGTCTGGGCCTCCTCGTTTATCGAGTCCATCGATATCGGCGAGGAGCAGCGCGACGATCCGTCCTGAGTCTCCGACGACTCTTCCGCCTTCGTTTCCGATATCTCCCACCTCGACTCCTCGGACTCGGACTTTTGACCGTTCGTTTGCGTCACGCCGCCTGGCAGATAAGTTTTCCCGATCGAGGGCTTATCGCCGAAATTGTACTGCATCGTCGTTCCCGCCTTGCCGATGTTTTCCAAGGCGGATTTAGATATCGTGCGCGCCCCGTCGACGCTCTCGCTTCCGGCCAAGCAACAATCTTCCTGCGAAATCTTCTCGCACGCGATCGTTTCCTCGATCTCCAAATTTTTCTCCTGTCTCGAGTCCCGGATTTGATCTCTCTCCTCCTTCTCCTCCTCGACGCGCTTTACTTCCGGAGCGGAGATCTGCCGGGTGGTAGTTTCTTTGCCAGGGGGACTCGTGACGACCTGGCAAGTCGGGCTGGAGTGCTGCCTCGCGAGTTCCTTCTTCGGGGAGGCCGGCGGCTGTCCGAAGCCCGGCGAGGCGATCCTCGGCGACGCGACCGGCGTCACCGGCGGCGACTTCAGGCTCTCGTTGCTTCGATTGAACTTGGAAACGATCGAGGGCTCCGGACTCGGGGACGGCGAGAACTTGAGCTTGTAACAACTCGGCTCCGGGGAAGCTGAGGGCGTGTACGACGATTTCTCGATCTGCTGAAATTTACTGACGACGCTGGAGACCGATTGAACGATCGTCTCCGTAACGACGCCTTCCCTCCGGTATTCCTCCCCGTCCCACTTCTCGATCATCTCCGCGGTCGATTTCGCCGTGATTACGACGATCTTCTTCGGCGAGCCGGCCGCCTTCCCGTTGGCGAATGGTTTCGGCTGAACCGGCGGCTTCGGGACGACGAGCTTCTTCATCGCCTGGGCCTTGCAAGTGTCGTTTATCGTCTTGAACGTCGCGACCTTTACCGCGACCTCGCCCTTCGGCTTAAACTTCTTGACGGACCCCTCGAAGAGCCTCATCGTCGTTTTGACTAGATCCGGCGGTGGACGCTCAGTTTCCGCGAGCAACGGCTTTATTCTCTTGGGCTTGTTGACCGCCTTCGGCCTGTCCGACTCGCCGAGGCGGCTCTCGATCTTAACGACGCTCCGATCGATCAGGACGATGTGGTCGTTCACCGGTTCCTGGCGATGCACGCCCGGGAAGCGATTCTCGTCCGACGGCGAGGCGTTGTTGTAACGCATAAGAGTCTCGACGCTCCGTGCACGCTTCATCGAGTCGTTTCCCCGCGTCGCGTTCCTGTACCGGTCGTTCTTCGCCGGCTGACTCGTCACCTTCTTCGCGTACTTCCTCGTCTTCTCCTCGGACTGCTCGCAGTCGTCGCAATCGAGAAGGTCCTCGAGGCTCGCCGCCCGGCGAAATCGCTGCACGGACGCTCGAGTCTTGTTCATCTCCCGAAGAGTAAGATTGAGATACTTGCTCTTGAGTCTGTTGACGATTCCGGGGCCGTACTGCAACTCCTCGGAACTGTCACTCTCGCACTCGTCGTTCCGGGCCCCGTTTCCGTTCGGGCCCCTCAGGGACGCCGGCTCGTTCGTCCTGGAGCGACTTCGCGGCTCGCTCGGATACAGCCGCACGCCGCCTTTTTCGTCCATTCTGCGTATCCTCGCGGCTATTCCGTTCTCGCGATCCTGCTCGCGATTGTTCGTCAGCCTCTTGTTTACGACACCGTAATTCCGCATCGCGTCCTCGCCGTTTTCGCAATTTTCGTACTCGACTACCATCGAGCTTATGAGGATCGCGTGGTTGTTTCTGGACGCGTTGTTGACGTTCAGAGTTTCATCCGGACACGACGACACGTCCGCCTCGAGACGCATGTTGCACACGACTGACGCGCCGCCGGGCTGCCGCGGCGAGCCGGAGTCTCCGCCGGGCGGCGCAGCGCTCGGCTCGCCGGTGGCGCCGCGCGGCGACTGAGCCCGCGACTCAGTCGGCGCGCCGGCGAGCTGCGGGCAACTTCGGTTCGCGCCGCCGCTCCCGGCCGAAAGCTCGGAGCGACTGCCAATATTGTCGGGAATTCTCGCGGTCGGAAGAAGGCACTGCGCGGGGACGACGCCGTGCTGCTCCTCGCACGACAAGCGATCGCTCGTCGGGTCGCTCGTACCCGACACCGCCGAGCACAATTTCGCGCTCGCACCGTTGCTCGTCAATACCTTGTTCTGCTGCCTTCGCCTCTGTATCAGATCCCTCTTCCACTGGGGCACCGCCGCCGCGCTGCACTCGGCGCTACCGTTCGCGGAAGCCATCTTTTTGTCCCTCTTTACTCCACCCCTCTCGCGAGCGGGACTCGTCCGCTCGGCTCTTTCTTTCTCACCGCGGTGAAATCTCCGAGTTTTCCCAAATTCCCGATCCCGACTGCACGCACCGGGCGTTACGCGGGCTTGAGCTTACGCGAGACGAGGCTCGCCCCGACGTCTCTCCGCTAAGACACTTTGGCACGACACTGCATTTCGTTCGTAAAGAATATAAAACCGCTCTCTCGCCTCGCCATCCACACACTCGCCGCTTCCTTTGCTCTCCTGTACGCACTCGTCCCTCGTGTCCCAGTGTTTTCACTCACACGAGAATAATTCGCTCCCTTCTTTTATCCCGGGTTAACGTTTTCGCGAGCCGGTCGATTTTCGAGGCAGGGAGCGACGTTCGCCCCAAAAAAAACAACAAAACTCGACGATCCGGAGCGCCCCGCATGAAAAACGAAAGCGACACACCTGTCACTCGCGAAATGAGAGTGAGTGAGAGAGAGGGAGGGAGGGAGAGAAGTAAAAAATGTGTAGAAAGGGAGACGGAATCGCTCGTTGCGAAGTAACTGGGGAGAAAAAACAAGAAGCGAGAGACGCACACGAGAGTAAACAGACGGGACGACGCGCACACGCGAAAAAGATTTTTGGAGGCCGGCTCGCGGGATTCGGCTGCGCTCTCTCTTTCTCTTTTTCCGAGCCGACTCTTGCGTTCACGCGAGAGACTCCGCGCTTGCTTCTCCAAGCACAACGGCGCTAGAGTCTGCTCTCTCGACTTTTTTTCACTCGCTCTCGCCGCTGCCTCTCTCTCCTCGCTCCGTATCCTATGTGACGGCGCTCGTTTCTCCTCCCCGCGCGCTCACCGCGACGACTGGCGAGGGGTCGAGCAGTGGGGACTGGTCGCATGGCGCGCGGAAAAGAGACGGAAAGAGATTCTCTCGATTCCCTCTCGCTTGTCAAGAAAAGTAACGACTAATTTGCTAAAAAGAGGAAAAGAAAAGTCGAGGCGCACATTTTCTTCTTATAAATATTTTTTCGAGCTCGTTTTCGTTCATTTTATTCGTCATACGACAACGGAGACCGATTGACGCACGCTTCGATTGTCATCGATATTTTTTTTTGCGATAAAACGTTTGTTTCTCGTCTTTTCGATAATGAGCATAAAATATGTAATTGTTTCGCGCGTCTCCCTACCCGATCGCTCGCTCGCCGACCCTTTTCGCGCGACTCTTCGATTCTCCAACTAGCGGCGCTCGCTCTCGCGTTCCCCGTCCTTCTCGCTCTCGCAACGGCAGCGCTCCGCCCCGGCGTATTAGATCGAAGTCAGAGACCGTACGCAACGGGCGAGTCAGCCAAAGGTTCCTAGAGCTTGGGCGCACGCTAACGGTCTGCTGCATACGAAAGAGTATTTATTTTTGCTTTTATATTTTATACTTTTTCTCTTTTTTACTGTTATTTTGTTATTATTTTTTGTATCCGTGTATTTGCGATATTTTTTCTGTATATATTGCCCCATAGTCTTTACTAGAGTATAAATAAAATTTATCTATCTATCGAATATTTCTCGTCCACGTAAACCAAAACAGGGTATTTTTCTCCTTCGGAACATTTTTTTTTCCAAAAAAATTCGCGTCTCGCTTGCAATATTCGAGCGCGATACGATTTCAGCGAAACACGCGGTTGCGTTCGCTCGCTGGCTCGTATCCGCTCCGAGCGACGTGGGGAGCGACGACGAACCCTCTCCCACGAAGATTGATTGAAAATATAAATATACGATGAAAATACAAGTCTCCTGTTTCACTCATCAGGCAAATTTTTCAGCGACGACGAAGCGTTTTATTTCGCTGAAAAAAACAACAAATAACATCGTTTTTGTCGAGAGAAAATATTCTTTTTGTTTTGACGACACATTTGTGTACCGGAATTTGTTGTATTGAAACGCTGCGTGTCTCTTTGAGCGATTTCTCTTTGATAAAACTCGAGAGGAAGATCCGTGAATACTTCGAGATAATTTCGTCTGTTGAAACGTTAGACGGAGAGCCTATTGTTGAAAAAAAAAATGCATAACTCGTGGGCACGAGCCGAGCGAGGAGATAACGTCGCTTACCGCGGGGCCTTTTTACGAAATAATTCGCTTCCTGTCGCACTGACCGGACGAATCAGAGCGTGTGAAAAGTTTTACGAGCGAGCTCGCGTGACCCTGAATCTCAAGCACTTTTCGGAGATGAGCCATATTTGTTTCATCCGATCCGTGTCTCGATCGAGACGTCGAAAAACGAAACAAAACTCTCGTCGGTACACGATCGCTCTCTCGTAACTCGTGAAAACGTTTCGGCCACGCCCGCGATATCGCGTTCACCCTCGAAAGAGAGAGAGAGAGAGAGGGCGCTTGCTCTTTTTTCTGCAGCCGCGAAGGCCTCGTCCTCGTCCTTCACGTGCCCTTTCACTTTCATCTCTCCCGCGTGGCCTACACATGAATTTCGCGAAATTCATACGCGCGCTGCTTCCCCCTTCGCGACGTGTATTTCGCTCTCGCGAGCGCGCAAAGCGAGACGGACGTACACGTGGAAAGACTGGATTCCAGGTGCGTTTTGCGCGCTAACCTCACCTCGCGAACCCGTTTCGTGTCGTTGCTAAGCTCGCTTCTATTTTCGTACACTGAGAAAAAAAATTTGTTGCACCAACTAAATCCGTTTGGTTGCGAGAAATTTAGTTCGATGAAATAATATTTTGGTTACCCAGACATT
>JAPYYW010000077.1:0-95402 GCA_030522545.1 Cremastinae sp. A BG-2022a | reverse complement strand
AGTTTTTTGGCTTAATTCGTTGACAAATTCACTGTCACTTGATGAAATCAACTTTATTAGGAGTGATTTTTAAAGATTTTTGCAAAATAAAGAGAATGGTGCTAGAATTATATTAATATAATTTAAAATTTATCATGTTTTGAAGATAGACGTTCGTCAAATACTTTCAAATGTTCCGTTTCCGCTGCAATTTCGAAATAAAAAGTCAATACAAACATTGTTCAGTTAAAATGCAATGCCTAGTAAAAAATTTCAAGTCAATCCATCATCGATAGGTCGATTTCTACAGAATTTCATACTCTGCATTGCCATCTGGTCATGATGAAGTTAAAATAAAGCAGCCTATGTTCAAATCGACGTTGAAAACTGTCTCTATGACAAATTTCATTTAAATCCTTGCAAACGTGTTTGCGTGATTGAGTAACAAATATCCAAACGTACAATCATTCACATTTATATATTAATAAGATTTCTTTTACATTTTCCTCGAAAAGCAGCGTATCTAACGGATGCATGTAACCCGTCGACGGGTGAGTCCCTCTGATAATTTCATCAGAATCTATTTCCAGGGGGATCTATTTCCACCTGCAGCCCCATTTGATACCGCATTGTGGGATATTGTACGTCGGTCGTGGGCGTATCAGCCGACGGTGCGGCAAAGAGCACCAGGCTCGAGGGAGGCTCTCCGGACCGTTCCCCAGGGCTGTGGAAGACGACTTCATGACAATACGATTCTCCGTTACGAAGCTCCGTCTGTATCGCTGCGCCGAGAAAAAGACACCCACGCGGGTAAGCCGAACGAAAGAAAGACCACACACGACGTTCTCGCGTCATTTGTTGGACAACGCGCTTGCGTTGCGAGTCGCGACGTGTGTCCCACGAATTTCTCGACTTTATGCGCTCCGGCGTTTACGAGATAAACGGGTGGACCCGCCGCGATCTCAATCCGCGGCGTCGCTCGATTCGATCGAAAATTCGTAAAAGAGCTGAACTAGTTGGAAGCAATTCGTCGGGCCGTACGCGTTTTTTTCGTGGATAAGCATCTACGGCGCCGCTATAAGAAGCGGGATGGTCAACGGGGCATTTGTAATTCCGCGCAAACGCGTCGGAACGGCTTCCCGGTCCAGGAAGAACCCAATTTATATCGCGTTCCACAGGACATCGTCGATTAATCCTCGGGACGGCGAGTCGCGGGACCACCCAGGCAGGCCTAACACCCTTTTCGGCTACCCTGACACTGGTCGCGCATCGTAAAAGTCTATTCCGGTAAAAAGAAGGGAAAAGAGGCACGGATCGGAGGCTCTCTTCCTCCGTCTCTCTTTATTTCTGGGCACCGAACGCCATCAGCGAAGACAGCGTCGAGGATCTTAGACCGCGGGACCAGCTGCTGGCCGAGTTTCACGACGTTTTTTTTCTCATCTCGTGTTCTCTCTCTCTCTCTCTCTCTTTGAATCCCTCGATAAACTGCTCGAACCTCCGCTCCTTCTTTCACTTTTTTTAACCGCAATTTTTGAAAAGCTCTAAATCACCGGCTTCGAGATAACGAATCGTGAGCATTAAAAAAAATTAACTAATAGCGTGTTACAGGAGAAGGATTTAACGAAACGCACTCTCTCGAGACGTGGCGAGTACCGGAGATAATTCCGCAACCACGCACCGCGTCATTATGATAATATTTCGTCGGTAAAAGGTTTTTTCTCATTATCGAAGACTCGCGAGGGAGGAGAACGAAAGAGAGAGAGAGAGAGGAAAAGGGGAAGCGAAGAGGAAGAAGGGGCGCGTGGACCGTCCGCTAATTTGAATATTGAGTTTGCGGGGGTGTCGGTAACCGGGCAGCTGCACAACTCCCATAAACCATAAAACGTTTCTGGAGACCAATGGACGTGTACGTGGAACGCGAAGTGTTCCGGACGGCTGAACGTGGGTGCGACTCTCTTTCGAATACCGCGAGAACGAACAACGAGAAAAAAAAAGGAGCGATAAGCTCGAAGGCGGATCGAGATATATCCCTCGATATTTGATAAAACTATAATCCAAGCGAGCCGATGAAAAAAAAAGAGGAGCAGGAATGAAAATGAGATTCGTTTCGAAGAACTCTCGGCTGAAAAATTAATAAGCAGGCTCTGTGCGTGATTTTCTAATGAGGAAATTGCAGATAAATATCGGCTTCTCCGTTAACGCTCCAACCATCGGGAATATGTGTCGATTAGTGGAATCGGTAGAAGTTTTTACGAGGTGTATCTAATCGATACTCCGGAGGCCAGTGGTGTTAATATCTCCCATCAAACCTGCTTGGATATTGCCGGTGTAAGGTATTCGTATGAATTTTTAAATACACGCAGACACTCCGAGGCCCCGACCGGTCGATCCGCGGGTCTAAGGTTCTTTCTACATCGCCCCGGGTCAAAGTTCATTCTCTCGCCAGGCTAAATCCGCGCCTACGCGGCCGTACGTCCTCTTTCCACGCGAACACCTGCTCATAACGTTTCTACCGCGTTGTAATCTTTCCTCTCGCTGTTTCCGAACCCTCCCCCCTCCCTTCCCCCGCCACATACCGATAACTTTTCCATACTTCTGATCCTAACTGCTAATCGCCCGTTATTTATAGACTCCGCGCGGTTCATTAATATTGAAAGAATATTAACAAGCGCCATACTTGTCTCATCAGTATAATCGTATGCGGGGATAGAGCTGCGACGGTGCGCGTGCATTCCTCGGGATTCGCGCGTGGGAAAAGGCCCTCCCGCATTGTCGAAACCGCGTATACCACCGAGCGATTATTTTCACTGTCAAATCCTCCGGGGTTTATGCAAATAGCGTTTTGTTTACTTTTGTCCGGGAGAGGGACACACGCGCGCGCCAAGGATCGTACGCGATATCCCATCAGGCGCGTCCACTTTTATCTTCCCTTTCACTTCATTTTCCTTTATCTCGTTTTTTTTTCTCCGTCGCTTTTTTCACGAATCCGCCGAGTGTGTCCGCAGCGATGATACGGCCTTTGTCGTGGCGAGATCGCCGCGGAGGCTCCAATCATTCAGCCCGCAACGTAATGAATGGCTGACATTTACATACCAAGATGGCGAGTATCTTATTACAAGAGAAGCGCGCAGGGGTGGTTTCGCTGGAGCGCGCGTTTAACTCGTCGCGGGGAGGCGAGAGACCCCGCGAGAATAAGAAAGAGCCAGCGACGAGCAGCCTCTCGCTCGAGATCCAGCGAACAATGCTCGCCAAGGTGGTCGTCATGCTAATGCCCGAACGACGCGCCGCTGAAGACACGATTAACATCCGTTAATAAGATGGATGCGTCTGACGTCCATTGTTACCTCGTTCCGGACATTTCTCCCTGATTTGGGCGACTTTCTATGCGTTACCAAGCCCTTAAAGCCGCATCGCCTGCCTGTCATACATTTTACCATCATACACGTCCATATACACACACACACATATTTTATTTACAACAGTTTTAAATGAACCTCGATTCGTATTCCGTCAATGTCGTCTTTATAAAAACATTTTGATCATCGGTATTATTGATGGTATTATGATAACTATCGCCGTTGACATTATCATAATTATTATCCGAAGCCTTCGGTCACTGGAAATTTTACTGCACCGGCTTTGGAAGGTTCGAGGAGGGGAAGCCATGTTTTACAGTTAGCGGGATGCGATGTCCTTGCACGTTTGTGAAATAGGATTCTGCTCAAGAACCTCGCTATATATCCTGTTGCAAGGGAGTGCTCGCTGCAGAAACCGTTCGGCGATATACAGCCGAGGAGAGAGAGAGAGAGAGAACGCGCGGTGTCCCTTTGGCGCGGATGGATATGTTTCGTATAATTAACCGAGGAGGAAAATCATTGAACGCCATATGCCGCGCGGTCTTTATACCTTCGAGAGGCATGCCTGCGCAAAAGATCGGTGAAAGTGCGTGCACGCCACGCGGCGGACGACAATGAATAATTCTCGCGTACAGGTGATTCCGCAATTTATCGAGGCGAGCCGATGTCAACGGAATTCCTGCGAGAATTTTTGTTTTTTTTTTCTACGACGTGATTTGTATACGCTACATGAAAAAAGTTATGACATTTTTTTATACTTTTATTTATTTCAATTTATAATTTAATTTAATTGCAAAACTTTTTGGTACGCACAATAAAATGCACGTCAAATAAAATTTGACGATAAGAAGAATAAGAATAATACAAATAAGATTTGTACGCCACATGAAAAAAGTTATGACATTTTTAATACTTTTATTCATTTCAATTTATAATTTAATTTAATTGCAAAACTTTCTTATACGCACAATAAAACGCACGTCAAATAAAATTTCTGATCTGAATGTATTAAACTCAAGTTCGTATTGTATATAAAATTTAGAAAACAGTATGAATAAAATATTCATGCGTTAATATAGTGGAGATATTAAATAAATTATATACGCGTTGACGTATATTCTTTAAAAAAAAGAAAGACGTCATCTTGACGACGATAAAAAAAATAAATAAAAAAAGTTTTTGTTCAAATTAACGTTTCAGAGAATAAAGACGTAATTCTTGTCTTTTTTCTTAAGTTTACATTCTTCCATTTCCACATGTATAATAAATATATCATTTCGAATACAAACTAATTCTCCGAGACTCCGAATAGGATGGAAAATGAATATTAGAATTGAGTAACAGGATCGAAATGCGAGAGACGTATTTGCTGGAATGTATCGGTGGAATTGCCTGTATGAGAAATATATCCTCGCGTGGATTTATGTTCGTATATGGATGTGTGCGCGAAGAGTAAAGAGGAGCATTAAAATCTCTCTCGAAGAGGGCTATCGCGGCAACAGCTGCTATGCGCGCCGAGTTTATACGCGCACTTTGCGTATACGCGCGCTATCATCGAATCTTGCGGTTTTGCGTGAACCCCCCGAAGCAGCGAGCGTGCTCTCTCTCTCTTTCTGGCCAGCTCATTCCTCAGACGTTCATCGAGGAAGGGCGCAATTGCGAAAATAAGGTGGAACCGCCTCGATGGAGATTCAAGGCCAAATATTACGCTCGGCGCGATAAAAATTTATGTATCGTCCGATGAAAATTCAAGATTGAAGCACCGTGTGCGGTAATACCGCGTCAACGTCGAACAACGGAATCCCGTCAAGGGCCCGGCGATATCGTACGACGTTCAACTAATTTTCGTGATGAATACACCCGCATATATCTCGTGTACATTGCTGTGAGAGCGCGAGTATGGTGAGAAGACACACGGATGAATAACAAAAGCCCGCACATATGTGCGCGGGTAAAATCCTCCATCAGTCTCGTTCGAAGGCAGCCTCGAGACTGAATTTTATCTTCAATCGAAAATTTTGAAAAACTTTTCGCTCATGATTATCCCACGATAATAAAGTCTTTGGCTCGAGGGTGAAAATTGTCTCCTCGCGATATAGACATAAAGTTTTGCCGTATAATTCGCGCGGCGCGTTAAAAATGTAAACGCGATTGGGCGGAGTCTCGCGTCACGCGAGTGCTGCATGTGTAACAGAATTAAAGTGCGAGATTCGGACGAGAGAGGAGACAAATAACAAGGAGAGAGAGAGAGAGAGAGAGAGAAAAAAAAGGGAATAAGGAATCGCGTTCCAATCTCGTGCAGAACGCGTGAAAATTGATTGCGCCGTGTGTGGCTCGGAGATCGCGAAATGTGCCCGGGCAGGGACTTTATTACGGAAAGCTCGTCGAATCGATAATTAGCGTGTCAATTAGCGGTAATACGGCGTATAATTACGTGTGCCGGGACGATCGGTGTGAAAGAGAGAGGAGAGAGAGGTTCGAGCGTATGCATTTATCTCGGAAGAAGGCGCGTACGCGCGCAAAAACGTTTGCAATCGCGTATCGCACTCTCGCGGATTTTATTCGCCGAGATTTTCGGCGACTCCGCGAGTCTCGCGATTAATGCGCTCTCGGCCGGGCCGTCTCCGGACGCAATAAGCGTGAATTAATTGAATATTCCGCGCCTGTCCGCGACGGATCGGAAACCGAGCTTGTGCCAGTTTTCGCGCGATAAAGCCAAAGCTGTCCACTCATTACCTTCCATTCGCTCCGGAATTCAATCTCGAAGGGATGAGAGCGCGTCGACGATTCTCATCTTGGCCATTTTCTCTGCTATACTCTTCGAAAAAAAAAAGAAAAAAAAACAAACTTTATTTCATTATAAATTTCATGTTATTTTTCATCATCGATAATTCGATTACAAAATTTATTCCTCAGCGACAATTAGCGTCAAATCGTGCACGTGTTCCTCTCCGCCGTTGTCAATTTGCAATTATAATTTTTCAACGCTCTTCTTGCGGCGCGCGCGCGCACTGAATCATATTTTATCGCTCGCCCCCCGGAGTAATTGCGACGGGAAGTATACTCTCGTCCATCATGATCTCTCGCTCGGTATGAAATTTATAACATCTGTGCGACTCCTTTGGTTTTATAACGAGTGTACGAGTAGGATGAGCGAGCCGCGAGGGGAGAAACGGGGTAAGAACGCGCGAGAAGTCAAGTACAATGGCGAGAGAAGAGAGATTCCGGACAGAGTCTCGTTAAAAGATCGAGAAACAAGACCGGGGAACGTCTGCCGACATCTGCGCGTTCCCGCTGTCACGCGAGTTACGTGCAACGAGAAATCGCGACGGGCAAAAAAAAAGGTAAAAATAAAAAAAAAAGAGCATTGTTCGCTCGGTATTTCTTGTCCATTTTTACCCCGATTTCTTCAGCATCCCCCGGGCCGGGAGGAGTACGAAAAGCGAGCCGGGCGTTTTTTGCGATATTAAAAATAATGGTGACATACATTAGTTTTAACGAAGCGAACGAAAACGCTCACCGAGGCCACGCGCGCTATTTTTTTGCTAACCGTATTTATGCGCCTGGTCATTTGTTTCCCGGGTTGAGCTCGGCCGAAGGGTTTCTCGTTGTTGCACGAAACAATGGCGAGGAAGAATCGTCCGAGTAGCCAGAAACCCTTATACCGCGGACTCCGAGTGAAAATATACGCGAATATGCGCGGAGAAAGAGCCCGGAGAAGAAAGCAACGGAGAGAGAAATAAGAGAGAACGAAAAATATATAAGGGATCCGTAGAGGAGCGAGGAGAAATCGCCTCGCGAATTCTCAGGGCGAAATCTCCGAGCGTCGGTCGCGTATTATTCGCGTGCAAAGAGCACGAAGAGGCGAAACGCACGCGAGTGTGCGTCCACGGATCGTGTCGCAATTTCAATTTCAAATTATCCCAATTCCGGAGGGTGTCGGATCGAGAGTTTATAGTCGGTGTATACCGATCCCTATCGGCGAGTAAGCCACCGTTTTGCGACTTTTTTTCCCTTATTTTCGTACCTCGTCGCGTCGCCAAAAAAGTCTGATTTTTTTTTTCAGAGCGGAATCCTCTCGTGCTTTCCATACTTTCGCGCTTCCGCGAGGCGTTCTCACGTTCGAAATTCGGCAAATCCTGTATAATTATCCTCGCCTCGGGAGAGCGAGAGAGAAGCAGCGAGTACGAGTATTCTAAGTAGCCTCGTGCCCCTGTGACCCGGCGAATATCAAGTGGGCGGATCGTTTCGAATTTACAAGCCGTCGAAACGGCTGCCCGGGGAGCAAGCACGCGCTACCTTTTATTTATTCCAATGAATGCATCGGAGAATAAGTTCGAAGAAAATAGACGAATTTCGGGCAAGCAGCGGAGGGACGTTGAAAGCTATACGACCGGAGCGGGAATTGTTTGGGAATTTTCGGTTAACCGGCGCAAAGGGTTGAGGAATATATATTGTGCCCGGAATTGTTTTTCACCGAGAATCAGAGAGAAAAATAGCAGGCCTAACCTGTTTTCGCTACCGGCTCCTCGAGAGTCCCAGGGGTCACAAATCCTTGGCAAAACAAAGGGAAAGGGTTGACTCCGGAACGCGCGCGGTGCTGGATTAAGACTCGGTTAATCCCACAATATTTACGGCAACGCCCGCGTCATCTTTCGGTAAATATGAAATATTCGGTGATTCTTTGTTTGCCGAGGACAAAGCGAGCCGGGCGGCGAAGAGAGCGAACGTGCACCGGCCGAGCCGAGATAATGTAATGAAAATTCTCTGCTGCTGCTGCTGCTCCGCAACGGGGAAAGTCATCGTCGGAAAGCTGGCGACCAACGCTCTCGGACGACGTTTACGACCGCGGTCCAGAACTCGTCATAATCCTTTTAGTGCTTTGTGATGAAGACATCATTTCCGAATAAACCTCACCACGTTAATCCCTCGCGCTGCTTCGCAATATTTTTACGACCTTCCCTTTGCAAAGCGAGACGCACAATGCGACTTCTCGGTCCCTCCCGCGAACACCTTAAATGGGACAAGATTGATGAATCCTAGTCGGGGAAGTTTCTTCGATTCTCCGAGGCAGAAAGTACACTCGGCATCGATCAAAATTCAATAGGGGGGATGAAAATACATTTTTTCACTTTTATTATTCAATTCGAGAAGGAAAAGAGGTGTGACCTGCGAAAATAACTCGGCTCGCGCGGAAATCCGAAGCCACGAGCCAACGGACGAAACTCGACGTCGTGCGGTTTTCCTTAGCTTTCTTCTTTGATATGGATTTTAGGGTGTGATTTACAACCCTTTCCAAATAAATCTCGCACTGTGCAGGACGGAGAAGCAGTCTTTTCAACCCTTTTATTCCTTGATATTCTCGCCTCCGTATATACCGACAGAAAACTTTTCGTTACCACCTTTATTATAGTCTCTCTACCGAAATATTTTCAACTTCTAAAATTCCTCTAACCCGGACAAATTAGGTCAATAAAAATAAATTTTAGAGCCGCGAGAGATTCCTCGAGAAAATATTCTCTCTGTTCATTCTCGAGTCCAAGTGGTAAATAATTATTGTAAAAATGTTTCGAGGAATAATAAAAGTACAAATGGAGAGTCGTGTGCTCGGCGATATAAAATGATTTCACACGTATGGAGCCTCGAAATATTGTATAATTATCGAATAAAATAAAAAAGAGGAATAAGGCGCGGGTTCGGTAATAAATATCCGAAAAGCAATATCGGGCCAGAACTTTCGCACTTTTCCTTCCTCTGCTATATCAGCCCTCGATCGCCTGAGAATTTATAACCCGTTTATTCCACGGGCGCGTGTGTTTCGTGTGAACGAAAAGGCGCGTCGAGGGGAGGCGAGCGGGAGGATCGAGTTTTTCGTTCATCAAAGAAATTCCACGGCCGCGTTCGAACACGTTTTTTATGACACCTGCTGCGAGTGCGAGCCGACTAACTAGCAAGTGTCCGCTAGGCGAGCAGTAAAACGATTTTACGATTTTTTTTTTATTTTCGTTTTTAATCGTAATAAAAGTGATCCCGGGCGAGAGTTGGCGCAGAATCCGGAGGATCCCCGTGGCGAGCCTGCCTCTTCCTCGCGCCAATAATACACATCATCAGGGTTTGAGTAACTGTCGCTGGTGTAACGAGCCAAAAACATATACACGCGAATATAAAGCTAATCACCGGCTTAAAATTTATCAGAGCCCGGACAAAGTGCTAATTTACTTTCTATTAATAAATATACCATCGGTGAAAATCCGATAAATAAAAAGTGTGATGAAAAATTGAATTTGCGGGAGATAGAGTCAAGGAAATCGATAATATCGTAGAAGAGTTAAAAAATGTTGGAGAGTCGATATGGAAGGAGATAAAGCAGTATAGAGGGTACGCTTTATATATCGGCTTACTCGCGTACTTACGCGCCGTTTAATCTCGTGGCAAGTGCATCGCGGTTGGAGCGGCTATTCGATGTAATTTCGCGAGTATCGCTTCGATATCCTCGTCGTCGATGCGGTTCTGGCTCGTGTGTATTATATTTTACTGCAGTTGAGAAAACGAGAGGCTCGCCGCTCGTATTTCATCCAGACGCCTCGGGATAAGAACATTCACTTGGATCACGGTAGGGAGTGCGTACTCATCGGGTCGTGTATCTCGATCGCAATGCACCTTCCAGTGCGACGGCGAAGAAGGAAGCTCTCGGTGGAAGAAAAAAAAAGGAAACGAGGAAGGAAAACGTATATCCGTCTTGCAAGAGCTCATCGATTCCTTAAACGGATTTATGTACCATCCTCTCCAACTATTTCATCGATTTATCCACAAACGAGCTTAACATGTTGTCCAAGATTCGCCATCTTTTGCGTCAATAGCGAAAATGGATGTATGAATATGAAAATGAAAATATTTTATTCTAAAAAGGTGAAATTTATTAATTGTGTAACAGAGTTGCTTTTTTACGTATACTTTTTATTTAACGTATACTATTCTCTACTAGAATTTTTTTTTTGATTTTGACATCGTATTCGTTAAAAATTTTTTAACTCACATGTAGATCGATGAAAATTTCAATTTGTGATATTTTTCCGTTCTCTTGAAGCAACTAACTTCAAATTTGCTTGAAAAATATTTTTGCAAAACAAAGTGAATGGCGCAGAAAATATACGAATTATTTAAGAAGTTATCACGCTTTGAAAACGCGGAGAAGCCAAAAAACTGATTTTTGAATCAGTTTTTTTTATTTTTCAATATGAATTCTTGAATTTCGCCTCAAATTAAGTAGCATTTTCGTTATCTACAGGAAATTTTCGATAGAATAGGCTCTTAAAATCGAGAAGAAAAAATTCAAAAAATGTTGCATTAAATTAGGAACATTAAATAAGCTCTGCGGAACGAAAGTGGACATAAAAGTTTTTTCCAGCTTTGCGTCTGAAAATAAATCTCCAAAACTAATTAAAGAGGATTTATGTATACCAGTCCTCGTATAATATGTTGTCAGATGGAGAATCATAATCTTTGCGTCAATAAGAAAAACAGAAAATTTTATATTATAAAAGACGAAATTAGTTATAAATGCAATAAAAATTTATCCTATTCAACTTGGTGAAATTCTGCGGAACGAAAGTGTTTGGAACAAAGTTTTCTCCAGCTCTGAATTCGAAGAGAAATCCCCAAAACTAATGAGTCTCGAAAGCATAACGAATCAAGAGGAGTAAATTTCCCTCGGGGTGTGCGTTCGTTCGGTATATTTTCGCTCGAGAAAATTGACGTGACGGCGAGATCGAGGCTTCCGGTTGTCCACCGCAACGAAAATTCTCAAGGACGCGGCGAGATGACGAGAAAACTCTGCGTGTTGCTACCGCGAGCTCAGCACGGGGTCGTGAAAGGTGAGGCAAATTTTCTCCCGTGTAGTGCGCATCTTAGCCGCAGAGTGTTCAGATGACCGCTGTGCAGACACGGTAAAAGATATATCTCGGAGAACGACGCGCATAGAGAGCCGCGCGAGATTTGTCATATTTTGGCCACGACACCGTCGCATTTATGGCCCGCAAAAATATGGCCAGAAAACGTTAGGAGGTCGGTAAACACGGTGCGCGTTGCGTATGTTTCCAAGGAGCCGGCGAGTTTTCCACAGAAGATGAGCGGCGCGGCGAGAGCGCGCCGAGATGAAACGAAAAACAGGAGAAAAGGTGTCCGTCTTTCCGTTTTTAGATTTCTACCAGCACGATTTTTCGAGATCCTTCCGTTTTTTTCCACGTCTGCGCGCCGAAAAGCATCTCTCGTTGTGGATTATTTTCTTGAATTATGACGGGGGCGAGACGAAAAAATTCGCGCGGAAAACACGACGTGGAAAAATAAGTTGCCTCTCTCGTAAAAACCGCGTGTATTACGTTTTTTCGTCGCCTCCTTATATTTCCGTGTGCTCTCGCCTCCCGAAGCCGCGATTCATCTCGCGCGTTTTCGCACATAGTCGGAGAGGCCGCAATAAAATTGCATAAGCCCCCTGCGGATGATTTACTGCCTCGGACGAGTTTCGATTGTCGCGCCGAAGCTCGCTCACAATCCGTAATAATGTGCTCATATTTCGAAATTGCCGCGCGGGCGCACACGACGTTTCGAATCGCTGCTCGAACGCGGTCGAGTCCGCGGAGTACAACTGCAAAGTAATTTTTCCGGTAGTCGTAAAACGGCCGTTCCTCCACAAAAATCCTGAAATATTTATGCGTCCGATGATCGGGCCGGGAAGAAACGCTCGCCCGGACTCTCGGATTTTCTCGAGAGAACTCTATTTTTTGTTCTCGCGATCCATCTTCAAGGACCAGCTAATGCTGTTCCCCAATTGCTTGGGAAAATAGATGAAACTACTTCCGCTTTCGGTTTTATTGCGCAAGGGATAAGATCCTGCTCCGGGGATCCTCTCTGCGAGCTCTTTTTCGCTTCCTCGGCCTGGAAATTGCGCAAGAAAGGGGTTGAATTCGTCTTTATTGCATCCTTTTTATTCCGTCCTTCTCTATATTTTCCTCAAGCCGAAAATACATCTAGAGTTGTTTCCATAAAAATGTGAAAATCTTAGCGGATCGAAAGGTGCGCGGAAATCGTCCCAATGTCGATCCAAAATCCGTGACGGTCCCGGCGTATTTTTTCTTTCAAAATTCCGTACCAAATAAAATTAGGAAATATATATACATCCGGATTTTTCGCTTTTTAAGACCAAGAGAACGAAATGAAAAATATTTTTTAAAAACGAGCTATATCATTGGTTTATAGTTTTTGTGTGTAGGAAAAACTGAAATTCTTCGTTTTTTTTTCTCAACGCAGCTGCGATGTAAAAGGAAACGTGAAAATTTTTAACGAAGGGATATTGTAAAATTGAGGACGCGCGTTGTATACAATTCCGTATATTTCATGAGTGTCGAATAGAAGGAAAAAGAGAGAGGGATCGAGATGAGAATACGCGAGAGAGCGAGAAAGAAATGGAAACTGGTCAAAGTGTCTTGTGGGCGGAGAAGCGCGCAAAAGCCGCATCGGTCTCCGTGAAATCGTCAATTCGACGCGGCGAGCGACGTTCTATGAGTAGAGGGCCGCTGCTCGCGCGCGACAGTCCCGTCTTTAAGGGATACTTCTTAAGTAGCCTTAAAAGTATCGTCCCCGGGCCGAAGGATTCTCCCGCGTCGCTCGAACGAAGATAAAAGAAGAAAAACCGGACGTTATTTCGTGTCCGTGACTCCGAATCGTTGGACATTACTTTTTCGTCGCGCAGATCCACGATTTGACTCGCTCGACCCTCTCGCTTTTTCCTCCTTCCTTCTCTTCTCATACCTTTTCCTACTCTCCTCTCGTTCTCTCCTTTTTCTGCATTCTTTTTCGTATATTCTCCCCTCTCGCTTTTCAGCCTTTGACTCCTCGCATACGCTCGGTAGCGACGAGTCTCGCCGAGCAAAGTTTGATGCAAAGCGCTCCAGCTGTACGTGCCGCGACAGAAATTACGTGCGTGCCAGTTCTTTTTCCTGCCGTCGACGCGAAAGATACGAGCTTCCCCCCTCCCCGTACATTTATTCGTCACACTACTTTTTATTCCTTTCCAATTTGCGCAACTTCTTTGTCTCTCCGAACCCTCGACTTGTACCCACAGAAAAGTTTTACCGGAATAATATTAAAATGCAGGGAAGATTTCGCATTTTATTCGAGATCGGCCATCATCCCTCATCGTGACGAATTCGTAATGCCGCGAAACCGAGGAGTTTTCATTCACACTGAGAAAAATTTCACCGAAATTTTCCAGGTTTAGAGATGAAAATTATTCACGCCCCACGCCCATCGAGTTTAGTACGTCTCTTGAGAAATAAATTCGTTAATGCAGTCTCTATTCGAGTCCTCGAGAGTTTTTTTTTCTAATTCACAGGAAATTTTTATATATTTTTTATTTTTCTATGGACCGGACGAGTTTCCAGCCTCCGAGACAGCCTCCGCAATCCTGGCCATAATAAACCACCCCTTAAAGACGCGGACATCGCTCGGCGCTTACAATTGACTATTGTCCGAGCTTCCGAGGAAAAGCTGACTTCAATTAAAATTTCCACAAGGTCTATTCTGCGATCTCTCGTGAGCAAAACGTGCACACTCTCTCATAAAATATATGTGCGCCACAAGTCTCGCCCTGAAAGAAAATATGAGCAAAGCTCGCTCCTTCTCTCTTCATCACCAAAAAAGGTGTACTCCGCCCATCGACGAAGCTCTCACTTCGCCGGCGATTGTTGCACGACTCCCTTTCAAGTCGTGGGAGTGAAACTGCACGAAAAACTCCGTTATGCGCGCACTATTCTGTACGCGAAAGACGAATGTTCGCGCGTGGGGGGAACCTTCGGACGACACTGTGAAAGCGACTTTGACGAGAGGCGAAACGCCGCCTCGCTCTTTATACATTTGCGACTTTGAAATGTCAATTTTTCTCCAAGTCACAATGCCAGAAAAAATATAACAAGAATTCGTGCGTGTGCCAGAGAAAAAAAAGGAATAATTTTTACAATTGTTCGAATGAAAAGTTGAATGCTGACAAACATATTTGTTTCGTTGTTTCTTTCTTTTTCTTTTTCGTGTAATGTGTGTTGGCGTGCAACGCGGGCGTTACGCGCACGAGGTCGTTGTCTCGGCAGCTGCCACGAGCTCGGAGAATCCAGAAGCGCGCGCACACGTGATAATGGGCTCGCGTCGTAAACATCGTTTTACACTGTCATAACGATGCAAATTGTGCCTGGAGGAGTCATCTCGGATGACATTATACGAAACGAGCACTCAGCGTTTCTCGAAAGCTCTCTCTCTCTCTCGAAAATATCGAATTTTCCTGCCGATAAGGCCCAGCGAGAATTCACACGTATACCGGGGAGTATAAATATTTTCCGGGCCTGGAAAAACGAAATACGAGTCGTCGGAAGAGAGCCTCGGAAACTCGATGTGCGTTCACGCTCCGAGAAAATGCTCGTGTATATATGGGACATGGGTTGCTCGGATTCCGTAAGAAACGCACCGGGAACACTCCTTTGAGAAGGAAAATCCCTTTCAAGTCACCGCAGCCTTTTAGTGCCACCGCAATGAAGCCGCTCGCGCCCTCGGCGCTCTGCCCTGCATTTTACGCTCGTCGCGTCATTACAGGAATAACCGACGGCTCTCGATCAACATTTTTTCGCGACCCGCGAGATTTTTTTTCACGCGTGATGGAACTCTCTTCGGCTCGAAGCTGGACGTAACGAGCTCAAGACATTATTACGGCGGAGAGTCGAAACCCTGTGGTTTACCGCGAGAGCGTTTATCGAGAATCACAGAGACGACATGTGTTTCGTCTAAATTAAACGGCGCCGACGTGTAAAATCGGAAATTCAATCCCGTACTTCCTTTTACGCTCTCAGCGTCCAAGTAACGATCTCGTGAAACGATGACGAGCCATCCGACGTGTGTCTCGTTTTGGAGTTAAATCGTCGGTCGTTGGATTTATGCAATTCTTCCGTTCGTCCCTTCGGTTTTTCCCTCGTACTCGAAGTTCTGTTTACAATAAATAAGATCCAGAATTTTCCTATTAGCTGTATGAGAGACACTAAATGAGGAAGAAAAAGAAATTATAAGTGTGGAAAATTACTAGCAGAGCTGGAAATGCGTCGAAGAAATAAAAATTACGACCCCGAAAAACGTTTTTTCGTGCATATATTCGAATACGAAGAATAAAAATGGATCTCGCGAGATTATTTTTAACTCACATACACCGAGTGAACGAGGAAGCGCGATGTCTCGCTAATTGCGGGCTCGCGAGAAACTTTTCTCAGTATCGAAAAGATCGATCGAGGCGGATTATTCGCGCGGGGTGCGTCGCGTGTACGCACTGCAAGCGCAAAAATGAAGAGAGTCGGAAAAGATGAAGCCGGCGCGATTGCGGGATGGGACCGAGGCGCGAAACACGAGCGCGACGCGTGTTGCGAACGGACGAAAAATAATTCTCGTGTTCATACAACGGAGATACAAGCCGTGAATTTCTCTTTCGGAGACGCACACGCGACTTCGCGGAAAGGGAGAAGAAATGAGAGAAATAGAGAGAGAGAGAAAGAGAGAAAGAAAAAAAACAGCTCCGGAATAAAAGAATGAAGAAATTTGAGCAAAAAGGGACGAGTACGAATCCGAAAATGAATCGGCTCGCGTGAATCTTAGACTCTAATCTTAATCGTGGATCTTACATCACGCCGGGGCGTGAGAGAGAACGACGGGGATCAAGCGCGGGGAGACGCGAGAGGGGGAAATAAGACGCGTGTTTATCGCGTGAGGCCGCAATCTCGAAACATTCGTGACTCTCGAATCGCTTTTATTTTCTTCTCGCTGGTCGTCCCTTATTTTATCCCTTTCCATCCGTTTTCTCGCGTTTCGTCGACGCTATCGTTTCGCAGGGCTCAGCAGCGTCTCTACGCGAATTCTAAGCGTTTGAGCTCCATCCCTCGTAATAAATCGGAGCCCCTCCCCCGAGATTCAGCACTCTCGCTTTTATTTTTTCTCTCAGCAGCTCCGAAAAAAAAACAGATCAGGGGAGGAGAAAAAAGGAAAAGACGCGACGCGTGGCGGAAACAGAGCACGCTTCTGCCACAGGCGACGAGAAAAAATTGGTCTAATAATAGTAAAAACTGGAGTAGCCGGAAAAAATTTGTGAAAGAAAGAGAGCACGCTGTGACGCTGGCTTTTTACTACGATGGAGTGCGTGAGTATGCGTGCGGAGAAACGCTGAGCGGGCTCATGAGAGAGCTCTAAAAAATATATATACTTCGAAAAAGAGAATCTGGTCATTTTTGCTGGTCAGCCATGAGACCACCCCCTATTTCAACTTTTTGTGCTTCTTAGAAAACTTTTTTCTTCTCGCTTTAAAACGCTCGTCAAAGTGTACTGTTTTTATGACAGCAAGGAATATACACTCTTCGTCTTTCTCGCTCTCTGCTCTTCCGTAGGTCGCCTTCGAAGTTTGGAATATGCGCAAGAGAGAGAGGAAAAACACGCGCAAACACGGCCGATCTTTCGCGGATCCTTGGTACAAGGAAATATACTATATATACAAGTTTTTACGAACTCGCAGAGATTTCCGCGAGTTATTCCCTATTCCATTTTTGCACCTCAATATAACATTACGAGCGCGTTTCGTTCAAAAATAGTTCGAGGGGAAAAAAGAGAGAGGGAGAGAGGTTTGGCCGTTTTATGTTTTATTTGGGTGACCGTAATAACGTAGAAACTGTACCGGGCAGAGTATGGAGGCCTCGAAAAATATTCGCTAGGTAAAACGAGGAGAAAAAAAAAGAGCGAGAATAAGTTTTTCCCTGAGCAGGAAAAATCGGAAGAAATATCCGGTTCGTTTTTCGCTCCACAAAAACGTTTATGGCGACCGTTCACCGTAAATTCGAGCGTTTTTCGGTCTCGACAAAAATCATAAAAATTTGTTCGAGGAATGACTTGTTTTTACCATAAAACCGTTTTTCGGCCTGGATGATCGACAGTCGAGAGGAAACGTCCCGCATATTTTCCCCACGATTCCAACGCCCGACACCCTCGTGTGCGCTCCCCCGGCAACTCTGAATTACATTTGCCCGCATTTGTATCAAAGCTCTGCGTAATTATTGGTTTATTGCCACCGAGACCGGAGGCAAATTCGTGTCGAAGGTCGCAGACCGACGGCTAGTTTTATTTCCCTCGATTTTAGCTCCGCTTTCTCCCCGCCGTGTACCTCCAAATTTCTCAATTCGATACTTTACCACGACCCCTCTTAACAAATAAATTTCCCATTATTTCACTTAGCACCGTTCTTCGGTACGTGAGAACAATTTTCATAAAACGCAAAAGAAAAATAGAATATAATGTACCAAATATATATATACCGATCATAATTATGAATCATCCATATTGAAAAAAAAATACAAACTGAATGACGAAAAAAAAAACCAGGAAATGGAATAAAATATTGAATTTCCATTTGGTATGAGTTTTTTGATTATCAAGGATCTGGCTGAGAGTCGAGGATGAAAAGAAGCAAAGAATATGTACGAAATGAGAAACATCGAAGACTTTGCACCGAAGTTGGAGCTTACATGCTTGAATAGGTTGAACAAACTGCAGCTTGTTATCTCTTTCAAAGGGGAAAAGAGAGAGAGAGAGAAAATCGAAGGAGATAGGATGAAAAGTTGAACCGGTTGGCAGGCTGCCAGGGAGACTTTTGCTGAACAGGAAAGTCCCAGACTGTATATTCCTCGCTCTTTCTCTCTCTTTCTTCGATACATTACCCAAGTTTACGACACTTCAAAATCGAGAGCGAACGAGATCGTTAGATGAGAAAGAGAGCGAGCGAGCGATAGAGTGAATAGTAGAAGTCTACGGTGGAAGTTGAACGGAAACTCCTCCCTTCGACTAAAAGACAAACTCGAGAATCAATCGAGGCGGAAAGTCACGAGTTCCGGACGCGACGCTGCAGGCATAATTTACGACGGATTCGAGAGAGAAAGGGAAAGGATGGAAAGCTCGCGAGAGATAGCGAATGAAGCGTGCTGTTGACTTTCCAGTTTTCAATGCAAGTTATTGTGCGCTGCTCCTTTGCTATTTGTGTGCGTCCTCGGGCGAGGAAACAAGGAGAACACCCTTTCCTGGAAACGGGCAAGGATCAACCCTTGTATTGAAAAATTTACTCATTGTAACTCTTATTTACAACTGGAGCATCGACGGACAAAGAGGCAAGAGAGCGTGAACAATATTTGCGTAGCTCGCGCGACTCTCGTGCTCTCGTTTTGTGCCAATTGCGCCAATTGGTCTCCATAAAACTGTAGCATCGGGCATAGTTTTCGAAGAGAGAGGAGAGACAGAGAGAAAAGTACTAAAAGCGAAGAGAACCCTTCGTCGCCGTCCATATATTTTACGAAAAGGGTGAACATTTTTAACCCTAGCCTACAATTACGTCGTAAAGACGATATTCGTGCGACAATGCTCAGAAGCGTGCTCCAGTTGCATAAAATAATAAAATCTCGAGCCCGTACTTTGAGCTCCAAGTTTAAAAACCCTTTTTGAAAAATCTATTTGTAGTCGCAGCGGGAGGTCCGAGCGGTTCTGACACAACGCCGAAATACTGCCCTCTTGCTTCGAGGACGAAAAACTAATGCACATTTGTGCATAATGCGTTTTCGAATTGCATATTTTCGGGTTGCCCGAACGGTGAAGGGATTCTTCCGGATTTCTTTCATACCTGATGCTCCAGTTAAGCGTCAATTTTCTCGACGTTCAACGACCGAAAACTGAGGCAGAGACGAGCTACCGTTGAACGACACTTATTTTCTCAAAATGGCAAACCTTGAGCCCAGAAAACTCTTTCCTTCGACTTTCCAGTCCCTGAGGAAAAAAACTCTGATGAGAAAAGAAGGTAGGAAAAACTTTTAATTGTGATTGAACATTTTTTTTGTAATATTTCTATTTAAAAGTATAGTATATTAATCCTTTTCATGTTTTTTTTTTCATTGTAATGTGTTTTTGCTAAGTAAGTGCTCTAGAAATAGAAAAATCGCGCTCAGTTTTTTTCCTATCCATCTACGAAAAAAACTTGGGCAAAAAAATGCGGTTTCATTCCAAAAGAATTTGAACCATTTTTACCGCTTTTACGTAAACAGAGCGTTTTCTACCTCGGGGAAACTTTTTTCTGCTCCAGTTATAAATTTTCCCAGGCAATTGGTTTAGTGTCCTTTAACCCGTTTGCCAGCAGGCTGTTACAGTTAGGAAGGCCATTCTGAGGATGTCTTCATCTCTCTTTCCCTGCTCTCATCCGGAAGAAAAATAATTTATTGCGTTGAGCCGTAATACGAGGGCACGAGACTCTGTTTCTCTGTTACATTTTAAATCGAGTTTCCATTGTCGCGAGAGCGCGCAAGTGCCGAGCACGAGAAAAAAAAATTTACGATTCTTTTTTATTCCGGAAAATCTTCTTTTTTTTTCTTTTTCTCACACCCCCCGGTCCTGGTCGCCGAAAAACCGGCGACCTTAAAACGATGTTACAGTTTAGACGAGATGTTTTGTGAAACAAGGGCTCGAGGCAATTTTTAGGGCTATATATATACTCGGAACGGAAAAAATCGGAAAAAATGCCCGACTTGTTCGCAATTTTGTATTTTACTGCGACTTCTTTCGACGACTTTACTGCGCTCCTTCGAGACGCGACTTTTGTGTATTTTACGTCTTTTCGTGACCGCTACACCGACGTAACTAGAGTGAATTTCTTTTTTTCTCTCCCTCAGCCTAAAGCTACACTTGCAGAGCTCCCATTTTTCCCAAAAATACGTACGAAATACGATCGTCCTTAGACCACGCCCGTATTTTCGGCGTTTTTATGATTTCTATTTTATTTCATTTTTTTTTTCAAAAGAATATATTCACCTCCGGCAGACCAATCTGGAGCAAAAGTTTCGCCCTTAAAATTTTATTGTTTTACAAGCTTCGAATAAGAACTCCAGATTGATGATGCAATCTAGACTTTTGCCTCGTTAACTTGCAAAGATCCTTGAAAAACTTTCATAGACTAGATTTCTCTCTTTTTCACAAGTGAACTCTGTATAATAACGTGAAAGTTTTCTTCGAGCCGTTCTCAACTCCCAGCACAAAATTACGCAAACTCCGCGGCGACGAGGTCTGTAAATGGAACATGAAAAATCTGAGAACGTGGTTATCCAGATTTATTTTTTCATTTTATATTCGAAAAAATAAAATGTTCTCCAAGGTAAAATCTGGGAAGGACGCAAAGCGTCTGTCGCCGCTTAATTCATCGTTAATTCCTTGACGAATGAGGGATCGGGCAAATGCGTTTTTGAGTGGTTTGAGACGAGTTTGATTCGCGCTTATTCATTTTGCGAGCACGAAAAAAGAGAAAGAAAAAAAATAAGTCCGGCTTGTATTTTCGCGACTGTAAGGCCCGCGTTATCTTTCTCTCTCGCCCGTGCCCTTTGTGCGCACACCTTCGAATAATATTCTTTTACGTTTTTCTCGTGCCCCGTGCTCGCTTCTTTGGTGGTCCACACACCGAATATATCCGCTCCTCTTCTTCCTCCCATTCCACGCCGCATCACGATGAAAACGATGAGAGAACGGGCATGAAAGTGAAAAAAGGAGAAAGAGAGAGAGAAGGGCTCGTGAATGAGGGAGCCGCGGCCGCGTACAAAATACGCTGGGCGTACGATTAAAATTACGATACTTTTATGTTCCTGGCTAACTGAAAGTTAATGCGTGCATCAAGGGAAAAAACATTCACTTTTTTCCTCACCCCGCGTCGTCCATCAGCATCTCCTTTTGACATTTCCTGCTCGTTTGAGCGATGGAGAGAATGCATTTTCGCTCGTTCATTTTTATTCCATTTATTTCACGTCTCCACGCGTAATTTATTATAAAAAAATGAAAATTTTCCAAAATTATTTAGAAAGAATATAGTTTTGTGCAAAAAAAGCCATAGGACTGTATTTTTTTTTGGAATGTATTACTTTACAGTTAACTTTTAGTGAAAAGGGTTGAAAAGGCTCCTCTACAACGGACACGGGGAGAAAAGCACCGGTGTGCGGAAAAATGTGTCAGAAAGTGTCTCCGTTAACTCGACGGTTAAGAGGTCAATTTTTTCATCGACTTTTTTTGCTTGTTTTTCCGTCGAAATTTTTTTTCAACAAATTTCGGAGGTACAGAGATTAGTAAAATTTACCGTAAGGCTCCCGTGTAGCGGTACGCCCGGCAATAATAATACGTTTCCCAGGTCAGGAAGTAAATATCGTCGGGAAATAAATAGCGAAAAATAATAAAACCGTGGACAAAATTTCGAAAGAAAAAAAATGTGAGTGAAAGTTTTCAAAAAAAAAAGAGTTTACGGCGGTCGACCGTTTCAAGCCTTTCGTCCAAAACTCTTTCCTGCCCCTATAACCCTTCCAACAATTTTTTTTCTTGAGTTTACGGGATTTTCACAGTAAAACACTAAAGTCAAAACTGTGTGTCCGGAACTGTAAAGGATGACCGGAATTTTTTTTTCTCTCTTAATACACTCGAGAGTCAACCCCTTCTATGGACAAAACCCTTTTTCGCCTGTTCGTGCGAAACATGAAAATTACGGGTGCACCGTCAATAAAACAATATTTTGACTTTCGTATGTTTCCTCCCTCGCTGGTTATTCCAAAACTCTTTTTTTCGCCTCCATCGACTTTCATACTTTTTCCGAAAATTTTGTAAGGGTTAAAAATATCCCGGTCTCGCACCGTCATAAAGCCGCCACTGACTTTATATTTTTACTCTCGGGAAAGCGTGTTTACCCCTTTTCAGGGAAGGATTAAAAGGAGCAAGGGAAGAAAAAGTATATAGGAAAGCTGTCGAAAAAAAACGAGTGTAAATCATTTTATTTTTAGTGCAGCATTTCACCAGAACGAGCATTTTTTCTTTGCACTCCCAAACTCAGGAAAAAAAAACGAAATGAAAAAACAACTACCGTATTTTAACCCAAAAGTCTATATTTCGAATTATAACTGGACATTTTTTTTTCAAAAATTCCTATTTGCTGGACAAGACAATATTTTTTGCAACATTTAATAAGATTTTTGAAATCAATTGAAAGAATCTGCAAATTCTTTAATTTCTGCAAAAAAAACAATTGTAATATTCAATGGGGTCTTGAAATAGAAGAGAAAATTTGTTTTATTTTAGTGCTTTATTGTCTGTCAGAGAGATCGAGTCGAAGAGCAAGAGTTCCCGATCAATCGCGTTCCGAGCGTGTGGCACGAAGTTTCTCACGTTTGGTTAACCTCTGACCCGGTGCGTGGAAGCGTCGCGTGGGTCGTATGCTCGTTAAAGCTTTTAATACGGCTCGTGCAGGCAGTCGCGACGTCGCGCGAGTCATTGGGATCGCGGTCGCTGTGAGACACACAGCGGCCACGATAAAAGGGACCCCGATCGGTCGCCATAGAAATTTTTTCGAGCGCCGATCGTTATCGACGCCGTTCGATCTTTATACGATTGATCGTCTCTGTCGAAGAGTTCCGCAAGGATTCCCTCATTTATTTCGAATACCACGAATATTCGAAATGAAATAAACGAGCTGTGGATGAAACGGAATAAAAATGGAGAAACGAGGGTCGCTCGGTATTTAAAAAAATTGGCAAAATGAGGGAAACAGAGAAATAAGTACCTTTTATTTCAAACGTCTCAAAAATTTGATGCGAGCGATAGGGGAAAAATGAATGAGAGAGAAAACGAAATAATACGAAAATAATGTGCGGGCTCGCCGAAATTTCGTGTATGTATACGTACCCGCACCGAGGTGGATCTCGCGTGAATTGGAATCTCCGAGGATCGGGGGAATACACGCGAAAGGGAATAAAAGAGGCGGGCGAGCGTCTACGGGAGTAATTAAACGGCTCCGGGGTGGTATGAGCGCGAATATACCGAGGAGAAGTTATTTTGAGCTTGTTCAATTAGAAGACGCGGGCGGAACGAGCGCGTACGCGCGGAACGGCTCATTGCCATGCCGGAACGACGAGATGAGTCAGTTCTTGCTTTTAATCTACGCGTATATACGAAGGCTCTCTCAATAGAGACGACGCACTCTTTACTTTGCGCGTTTTCTGTGCGCACTTCGGACCCTCGACGTAGTCGCCTCTCCTCGCTCATCCGTGGATTTGCTTCGGGATGACGCCACCCCGTGACGTCATACCGAGAGTTCCAAAGTGGCAGTTTCGCGTTTCCCACACTCCGTGACCCTGGCTAACCCCTTGCCCGGAATTCAGCAAGAAAGCTTCCCAAGTGTACAGCTTTCATACACTTACGTGTGTTATTTTACCGCAGTCACTTTTTGAAACATTTTAAAGTGTATTTGGAGCGTGATGATTACACGGTTTTACGTATATTTAATTCGACACACTTCTTGAGACATCTAATTAATATTTTTGCAAATATAAATTTTAGAGTGGATAAAAAAGAGTGAAAAATGTCATGCAAAAAAATTGAATGTTGAAAAGGCTTTTTTGAATTCATATTTTCTAACCTTTTTCATATATAATGGTTTATTCCAAAGTTATGCTAAATATATGATAACCATTATAATATAAACAGTATATACGAAAAATATATCCAATTAAATAAATTCTTAAAATCAAAAAACAAAAGATTAGAAATTATTCCCAAATTTTCGCGAGTATTAAAACGCGAATCCTCTTAAATTATTTATTTCAATGACCGATTATGATCCAATTTATTCAT
Source organism: Cremastinae sp. A BG-2022a (assembly GCA_030522545.1). Lineage (NCBI taxonomy): Eukaryota > Metazoa > Arthropoda > Insecta > Hymenoptera > Ichneumonidae > Cremastinae sp. A BG-2022a. The sequence continues at coordinate 71,313 of JAPYYW010000077.1, read as the reverse complement.
TATCATATTTCAATGAGTAAAAATACATTTTTCAGATGTGAAACATAAGACACCCGGATTTGCAGTTTTTACTCTTCAGCTTTTTCACGCACTCTTTTTACCACTCGCCAAACCCTGAAGAATTTTGCGGAATTGACAAAAAGATGAAGACGATTCCGCGGTCTGCTGAAGTGCAAACATCTGTCCGGCACTCGCCGCATTGATCGAATTCTCAAAGTGTCTCTCGATATCGGGGGAAAAAATCCATGGAAAATAAAAAAAACAATTGGATTTCCAATCACAGACACAAACCGCTCTATCTCGATAAAAAAGAAACAGAGTATATAATCTCTCCTGGCGAATAAATAAATTCGGCGAGACGCTCTTTATTTATTTCCCTTCGGGAATCCATTAAAATTTCGTCACACTGATGATGATCCGCGAGGAGCGTAATTGAGGCTCCATTCTACGAGACGTCTGGGATTCGATACGGCGAGCCGGCTGATTCCAAATTCAAGAATTGGGTGAATAGTTTCGAATCGGCAGAGACTCGCGGCGCGGGAAAGGGTAGAGAGAAAGAGAGGAATTCCGTGCTCGTTCTCCCGGTTATAATAAATATCAATTATACACTTCGTAATTCCAAGTATTAGCATAATTCACGAAGGGCGAAAAAAAATTTATGTCGACCACCCAGTGTAGACGCGGAGCCCGGGATATGCGGAGGCTCGCGAAATGCGGAGCGGGAGAAGAAAGTTGGCAAAAACTCGAAGAAAAGACGTGCCCAGAGAAAGGGGAAAAGGAAGATTCCGTTTCGGCGATGCGTGGAAAATCGTGAAACGATCGGCGACGCTACTGTCCTCGAGAATCATAATAAGAGCCCCGGAGTTTATTGCGAGCGTTGAAGATGAGTTTTTAAAAGCACGAAGATTATAAGAATCGAGAATGGAAATTAGCCTCGTGTCACCACGTGCGCGCAAAAACACAAGCTTTATACGTTCGCACTGAACTTTTCAATTACGTATAAGTGAAATCCGCTTGATAAACACCAGCTACGTACCTCCTCGTTCCGGAGACGCGATCTGCATAATCGTTCGTTAGCGTCGAGCGAAGCGCGTAATACTGATTGTAGGCGGTAATAAAAGAATAACGTGGGCGCCGAAGGGAGAACAGGTGGCGACGAGATCGATCATTATACGTACCTTGGAAAGCGGATGCACATTTTTTTCAAAATAAACAAAATTCATAAAAACGCATTCTTTTAAACGCATCGTTTTCCAATGCAATGGAACAAAAAATGATAAAAATGTAAATATTCTCTGATATAACGAATACGATAACACGTCGTTGAGCTAGTGACGTTCTCGTCGAAGGAATCGGAATGCGTGCGTAATAATTCAAGAGCCCGCGAACGACGAGTCCGGTATCTGATGAGCGATCATGAGAATAAATCAGGTTTCGCTAACCGCGAAGATCGGGGCTTTAATTCACGCATAATCCTGTGTACGCAGCTCGCTATCCGGGTAATAGGCTCGAATGGGCCTCAACGGAAGCTCCGCCGATCGGATTAATGCCCGGTTATGAGAGACACAATATTCGCAATCACGGCGATTCTATTTCTCTCACTCTCTTATTCCAGTTACGAAATTCATCGGGCCGGTAAAAATAAAATAATAAAGGCGAAATGAATAAAAAAAAAAATAATGAAAACTATTCTCCGGGATCGAGCCGGCGTCTTTCTTCGACTGCGAGAGAGTGTATTATAACGATCGCCCTTGTAATTCAATACACGAATCATAATATCCAATTAGGCCGAATAGATTCTAATTTCGCCGGCGGGGAGGATATCTCTCGACGCAATTTCTATACGCCCGGCGTAATTGAGCCCGAGCCCACGATATGTGGCGGATGAAAGTGAGAATCTTCCGAACGAGCCGATATTGCGTACGCAGTGATACAGAAGAATCGGCCGGTCGAAACTCTTGAGAAAGGGAGAGGCGAGCTGAGAGAGAGAGAGAGAAAGAAAAAGCGATGAGAAAAGTGCACAGTAGCTGATTATTCTATATATTGAGACTGGATAATACGAGCGCTCGATCGAATTGGCCAATACCGATCTACCGGATGTTCCGCACAAGGTGAACCTACATCCACCCTTCGGAATTTCAATAACCAATTTTTTTTTGGGAAAATCGTGAAAATCATTCATTTTTTCATTTAAAAAATGCATCTCCTTCTGAAAAAGTATTATCTGCGTGGAAAATGTATTTCTTGAAATGTTGAGTGGAAGAAATGTTCGATGCTACTTTATGTGGAATCTCCTTTACATTTTTATATGTGTTTATATATCCCCTGATCGAGGCTTTCCTCTCGCAAGCAGCCAGACATCCAATCTTCCGCAAATTCCATTATACCCGCTCGTTCGAAAGACGGGATGAGACCGCGCGGTGAATATAAACACGCTGATTGCATTTATAAAAATAATTTCGATCGGGCGAGCGTATATATATGTATACGCGGGAGAAAGCGCGGAGAATGCAAATCATCACCTCATATTTGAGACGTATATTTTTTTCTCGTAATTTCTCAATGAACGCTGGCTTGATACTGCGTGGAATGTAAATGTCAGTGAGTTACTATAGAATATCTGAAAATTATTGCACTTGGAGCCCCGATAAGGCAGATCCATATATTCGTTTTTTTTCTCCCCGATAGAGACAGAGTTCGTTCATCGCGAGTCATTCCAATTTATTCTTCAATTATTCTCTCGAATCTTATTTGTTAGCTCCGCTGACGCATATAATATTTGCTGAAAGATAAACCGTCGCGTTATAGCGCTTGCGGAAAATTTTCAACGCGCGTCGCCCCGCACGTTCAATTCCTCCCGTCGAGTCTCTTTTTGTTTCCCCCGTTATTGCCACTGATATTATCGTGACCGCGGGAATTAAACTTTTCGACGCGGGACTGACGTTGAGAAACGATTAGTCTCTCTCGTCGTAAAAAGTTTCGAGCGAAAAGCCATTATTTTCGAAACGAGCCATCCTTAACTTCCGAGCTTTTGTTTGCTTCGTTTTTCAAGGAGTAAAAAAGTAGCTTGAGATTATTTGAGCACATTTTTTTTCCTGCTCGCCCTTTTTTTTCTAAATCTCCGTCCAAATAAATTGTCCAAACGTTCCACGTGTGTCGCGACGTCGAAGCGGAGAGGATCCCTGACAATTAGCATCACGAAGGAACACACGGTGACAGATCGAAAGATCCCCTCGCGGTGAAGGGTGCTCGAGCAAATATTGACTCCCTAGGTGGTAACAGACGAGAGAAAGAAACAAAACGAGACGAAATTTCAGGGTGGTCCGGACGCTCGTCAAACAAACCCCTCTGCGGATATCTTTTTTTTTCTTCTTTCGCCAAATTATCATATTATTTCTATTAGACAGCTCGCTACCCACAATTAACGCGGTCGACTCACGAAATTAACGAACCGAGGCGCTTCTCCCGAGCGGCGCGGTTGTCGCGGACCCCCTTTCCTTTATTTTCAACGTTACTTTTTTTTTACGCATATACTTTTTTCTTTCGCTAGAAAAACCTGTTCCGGCACAAAAACGTTGCCCGTGGACCGGGACGACGAGACTGACGAAAAAAATGAGAAGGACTCGTGTTCGTAAACATTTGTGACGCTCACAAGAGCGAGAATATAAACGCTCATGTCGCCAGCGACCAGAGGGCTCGAAAACTCTCATCTCTTTCATACGAAATAAAAAATTATTCGTTTTTTTTTATTCCCGTCCCTTTTCCTCTCGTGACTTCCGCTAATTAATGCCGCGCAAGGAGAGAACGACGCTTAGGCGAGGATGGCGAAGATAATTGGAATTATGCTAGAATACCCGCAAAAGACCGTCAAAAAGGGACGTGAGAAAAAAATATTTTTTTTTCTCCTCTGCGGTAGAATTTTTTCATTTCGTCCCGGTGTGTGACGTCACGGCTGCAGTTGACATCAGAGTCCGGTATAAAAGTCACGAGTGCATCCTGGAATTATATATCCTATACTCTTTTTTTTTGTTTCTCGTCGGATACAAGAAATTAGACAAAATCAGATAAGTTTTTTCGTCGTGTGATCAAAGCTGCGGAAATCTCCGAGCGATCTCGACTGTAAATTTTGTTTCATCAGAGAAAAAGGAAAAAAAAATATTCAGCGCGGGTTACAATTTATTTCGAATGGATTGTACCAAAATAGGAAATTACAGACGTACGGTTTGTCGAACGAGCGATAAATCGCGACCTTCTGATTAATGGATTTTCGTACGTTTGCATTTGCCGAGAGAAAAGAGAGGTGGAGAGGAAGAAAACAAGGAACGAGCGAGATTGCGACGGAGCGTGGGCACATTATCGGACACGTTTTCGTGAAAGTGTCCGGCGAGATAAAAAACGAAATAAGAATGAAGGAATAAGGAAGGGAAGACTCGTGGCTCGTGTGTCTTTCCCGGCTCGTTCGCACTTTGCGAGCCACGCGCGTTTTCCCATGCCTTAAAAAACATGCCGACGGTTAGCATAATCGATCCATTCCCATTCAATATTCAAGGGACGAGGCACGGAGGGGCGGAGGGGGATCGGGATTCTGGTGAAACAAAAAAGCGAAAAAACCGCTCGTGACATTCGTAGATTTTCCATCTCCTCGCCCGACAGATAAATTTTTATGTTTCTCGATGTCGCGCGAAAAGTTTTTGTCGTCGTGTCGTTTGCATATCGAGAAGTCGAACGGTCTTCCTTATTTTCTCTGTACATAATACAAAAATTGACTCGGTACCTTTTATTTTACGAGCAGCTACGCGGCCGCTTTTTCCTTTTCAACATGTGTGAATTGATATTTTGCAATTGTTCTAGACGCATACTTCATACAACTTCGCATAATGCACTCTATTCCGATAAACTGATTATGAGCTTCATGTCTTTTTTTAAATAGAATATTTGATCGCAAAATTTCCTGTACATAACAAAAATTTTACTTATACGGGGCGCAATTCAAGAATTCATATAGGAAAATTGAAAAAACTGATCCAAGAGTCAGTTTTTTGGCTCATTCAAGATGAATTCTTGGATTTCGCCCCGAATAATTATCATTTTCGTTATCTACGGGAAATTTCCGATCGAATAGGCTCTTAGAATCGAAAAAAAAAATTCCAAAAAATTTGGTGAGTTACACTGGGTCTCGTGGATTCATAAAAATTTCAATTGACCATATATTTTCTTTCTCTTCACAAAATCACCTTTCTTATGTGTGATTCTTAAAGTTTTTTGCAAAACGAAGTGAATGGCGAAGGAATCACGTTAATTCATCCGTTTTTTAAAAAGTTATTACCCTTTGAAGATTTTTGAAAAAATGGAAAGGTGTATGTATACCTTCAAAAATTGGCAAAAATTAAAAAAAAATTTTTTCTCGATTTTAAGAGCCTATTCGATCGGAATTTTCCTGTAGATAACGAAAATGCTACTTATTTTGAGCGAAATTCAAGAATTCATATTGAAAAATCAAAAAAATTGACTTTTCGATACGGTTTTTTAATTTTTCAATATGAATTCTTGAATTTCGCCCCGAATAATTATCATTTTCGTTATCTACGGGAAATTTCCGATCGAATGCAATCCAAAGCAGCGAACGTTAAATTTTTTTTAATGAATAGAGATTAGCCAAAAGTCAATGCATACCGCATAATATGCTCTATTCCGACGAATCGATTAGAGGCCTCATGTCTTTTTTAATACAGGATTTCTGCTCGTTTGCTTCCGCTATTATTTTCTCGCCCATCGCGACGTTCAGATGTCCGGACAGTCTCGCAAGAACGATGCATGAAATTATTATGATAAGACCTAGATTAATTTCAGGTCGAAGGAGCGGCGTCGGTGGTGGCGATCCTTTCCTAAGCCAACCGTGAATAGGGCTTACTACGTGCTGGAACACTTTTGTATACGCAAACACACAAAATGCACGCTGTAGCGCACGAAAAGGGATATAATTTTTCCCAAGAAGGCTTCGGGACTTATTTTAAAAAGGAAAACAAAATTAAGGAACGCCTCGAATCCGCTGAGTAGAAAGACCGAGTTCCATGCACGAGTGCGAGAGGACAGAATCGGTGGAATCATTAATAATGTCGGATTAAACGGCCGGGAGCATTAATCCCACCCCGCGAGCGAGCCCAAGAGAATAACCGAATCCTATTTCACGTTTGATGCACGCCTGCATCTCGGGTGACTAGAGAGCCATAAGCGAGAAAAAGAAAAAAGACGCTACAATCGTTCTGGAATGTCAGTGTCATCGTCAGAATAATATTTCAGATTAAAAAAAAACGATTTCCGTCAATCCCGACGTAACTTTTTTTTTCTCGTATATATATATAGAAGCAGGATAATTAAAATCTGACAAAATAATATTCAAGATCGATAGATCTCGACTCGTGACTTTGACCAGCGTCGGAAAATGAAAAACTTTCTTTTTCTACCTGCGTACCCTCGACGTTCGTTCAGAAACGAGAGTGTGTGTCACCGTCTCCTGCCACGAGCGTCGCCCGCTCGTTTCTCCCTCGTAATAAAATTAATTTTGTAAACACTTTATTGTTCAGAGACTCGTTTTATAGCGGAGGTCGTGCGAATTGCTTTTATATTATTACGGACGAACGGAAGCGAGAAAGAGACGAGTGGGGAGGGGGAAAAATTATTGCGAGTGCTCCGAATGTGTTCCGGTTATTTTCTCTTAATGAATATTTTCCATTGTTACATTTAAATTTATATATTAAATTATTCATATTTTATTATATTTAAATGTACAACACGTTTTTTTATTATTTATCTTTTCGGTGCAGTGAATATATTTTTTATTTCTATATACTTTTAATGGATTTTCAGTCTCGCGCGATCATATAAATTGATCTGTCCAAGTTTTACGATCGTTCGAGTACGAATAGGGGATTTATTAGCCTCACGGGAAAAAGTGAAATGCCCGGAGCGATTGCACGCCCGTACGGGACGTTTCAACTTTATCAGTATCGTTACAACTTTGTTATATCGCGAGTAGCCCGGAGCATTGTTCGGCCAATTACACGAGAGATAAGACCCGTCGTGCGTGCTTATAATTTCCGACTTTCCGCAAATTTCCGTTGCACAATCGTGAGACAAGCGTATATACGCGAACGTCAGTTCTGAATGAAAAAAAAAAAAGAAACGTATACATTCGAGCAGCGTGTGTCTCGTGACTGTCAATTCTGAATGAACAAGATTCCGAACGAGCGTATACGAACGCGTGCGTCAATTTGGAATGAAAAAGAGAAAAAAAGATAGCGAGCGCAAAAAAGGAGAGCCTGAGAAAATGACGGAAAGAAAAACACGACCGAGGCGGAGATATTGAATTGCGCGACGTATAAATAACGCCAAAAAGGAACGACGTATCGCAAGTATTTATCTAGAAATTTATACTCTCTGTCCACCGGGCTGCATAATTTTTCATATTTTAGAAAATGTCTAATTATACGAAAGAAGGATAAAAAATAAGAAGGGGAGCGAGAGAGAGAGAGAGAGAGAAGGGAAGAAAGGGAAGGAAGGGAAGGAAGAAGATTCACAGCGGGGATCGGGCTCGTTTAATTGACTGCATCGCTATACGAGATCAAAAAAAGATGTGCCCGTGTCCGATTCTCCGAGGTACATCGATTAGCGCCGGAACGCTGCGAATGGCCTTTCCGAGAGTGCGTGGGCGTCTCGTACATTCTTTTTTCCTCCTTTTTCTCTCGAATCATACGTATGGGTTACATTTTAACTGCGATGGACGTATAAACGTGTACCTGTGTGCAATATAAATACAGAGAAATACAGCTGCCACGCGCAGCGAGAACGTATCGTGTGTCTCGGTGTTCCCAAGGATTCCCAGGCCGCGATCGTGTCCCGGGAGAACGCTATCGACGCGATTAGCCACGAGAATCTTCGAGCTCGGCGGGGGGCATCTCCTATCTCAACGTGTACGAGAAAGATAGCCTGGAAGGTGTATTGCCTTACGGGCAAGGTGTAAAAACCCAAGGCGATTACCGCGACGCGAGAGAAACTCCCATCTCTCTCTCTCTCTCTCTCTCTCTTTCTCTCACACACACACACACGTATATATTTTTCGCGTGGGCGGGAATTACTCCCAGTGCACACGTCCACATTCTACGAAAATCTCTGACAGACGCGACACCCTGTACGTGAATATTTATACTTCCAAAATTCAATTTTCCCTATTACTTTTTCGTAAAGCGATTCATTTGTTTTTTCACGAAACGAGGTTGTCATAATTACGACGACGAAAATTCTTTCCCCTCGAAAGGGAGAAAGCCGATACGAAACAAACGAAGTGCAAATTGACGACGGGCGATTCGCCGCGAAAGGGAACGAAAATTTGCTTCACCGAGCATCAAAAGTACGGACGTGCAAGTAACTCGTTCGGACGTGAGATGCAATGCGATACCTCTGTGGAATATCTCCGACGAGAGGTATGGCACTACCCGAGACGGGCGAGAGGGGAACACGGATGGCAAATAAAAATGAGCGAACGCCAGATCTGGATCATACGCTCGTCACGTATCGCCAACTTTTGACGAGCGTCCAAAAAGCTGAATTATCAAACTCGGCGAAAAGCGTATAACGACTTGAAAAAGCTCTCTTTCCATTATTAACGGATTTCGCGTTCACTCTTCCGAAAGAACATTGAATATTTTATTACTATGTATGTACAGTACATTCTATAAAATAGAAGTATTTTATACATAATTGTATTATAATTATGTATTTTAAAAGATATAAAAGTCGAAAGACAAAATAGTTATGGGAACTTTGTCATTTTACGCATAAAATTTCATTATGTGACATTTATTAAGAATGTCATTTTGAAAAATGATATGAACCATTATTCATAGACTAAAAAAATATGTGCAACATTTTTAGAATCATTAACATACACCCAAGTTAATGAATGAATTTCCAGTTGAAAACTGCACCTTTTTCGATAGAAATTAAAAATCGATTAAAAGTTTGTTATTGTAAATTTGGCCAGATCTTTTCTACATTTAAAGTTTAACATTATAATTAACATTATATAATTCAGATTAAAAATATTTTAAATTAAATCTTAATTAAATTGATGTTACAAATTAATCAGATTTTAATCGGATAAAATGAAAGTACAATTTTTAAAGTTTATCAAAAAAAATTAAAAAGAAGTTTATTCGGGCGATAATTATAACGATACATTTTGCAATTCTGAAAAAGAATTGGAAGTGTACTTTTTAACGAGAGGGAAAATTCGCGTGCCAGGAGCGGCAGGCTGCTCGCGTGCCGTTTCTCATCACGAGCCATTCTCTTTTTAGTGGTTTACTCGCTGACACGGAGAACCCTTTAAAAAATACAGCGGAGCATAAAAAGGGTAAATCTGTGAGCGGGTTGAGCTGAAAGCTTTCTCGCTGATCACCAATAAAAGGGTTTAGTTAACGACTGGTTTAGATGGCCAGAGGATTTCCGAAACCTCTAATCCTTTACAGTTTGGCCACACAGGACCAAAAGCTCGTCACCAACAGCAAGGGGTAAAGTACTCGCAACCCCTTAACAACCCTTGCCATTTCATTATTTTCCTTGCGTTCTTTTTTCTCGGCGAAAACAGGAGTCTGGGAGGTGGAAAGAAGAGAGGAAAAAAAAGTGAAAGTTTTCGGGAGATGTTTTGGTGAAAGTCGAAACTCTCACGACTTTACAACTCTTTTTACTGTCACTTTTTTACCAAGGAGAAGGAAGCGATGAAGAATAAAGTATTGGAAAGAGTCAAGAATATGAGAAATCCCCGAAAGGGAAAAAGAAATTTCAACGGGCAAGGGTTTATGAGCTTCCTTGAAGAATTTTTCGGCGCGAGCTTTATGGGAAGACTTTTTTGAATCTTCCTCGTCCGCACCCTTTTACAACCCTTGCGAACTTGACCCTTCTTCTGAATCTTTTTTTACGACTTAACTGCCCTTGACCGAAACTCTTCGTCAGACGGAAAAAAAGGCTTTTGCAACCCCTTGAAAGTTTTTCCCCCTTCCGATCAGGTAGAGGAAAAAAATATTGCCGGCTCGCAAAAATTTTGTGGTTTCGTTAATACCGTCGTCTTTGAAGCAGATTTGCACCTCTAGGAAACAGACATCCCGGATTCTGCCTTCGTAACAACCCTTAACGAACCGCCGTACACCTCCTTGTCGTTTTTTTCCCGCTTGCCCACGAGGCAAAATAGCGGTTTTTATGGTGGCCAAGCCTTTTTACGAGTCTCGCCGAAGGCCATTCCTCGACTAACGACTGTGTACATTTTGCCCTTTCATCTTCGTTACTTCAGCGAACTCCGATGCAACGCTGATGAGAGATTCAATGGCGAAAAAAGGAAACGTATTCTTTTAATTCAAAAAATTAAAAACGAAACACCACAGCTCTCATTTCTCTTTATATATACTTTTACTTTTATATCTTGCCACTGTACATTTTATTCTCTTTTCTTCTTTACTTCAGCAACCTATGATAAAATACTAATAAAAAATATTAAGGCGATAGAAAAATAATCATGCATTTTGCTTAATTATATATATTAAGTTTTCATATATTCCAGATTCAATTTTCCTCTTTATTTATTTTCATATATTTTACTACACTATATACGTCATCCTTGTATTATATATGTTCTGTAAAAATTTTGAAAAAAAATGTTTTAATAAATATCTATAAGTTTTTACTACTGTTAAAAGCGTAAGGGGATTGACATTCTTAATTAGAAAAATTTAAACAACGAGTACTACAATTCTTATATATAAATATTTCCTTGGTCTCTGGAAAATTTTGAGAAATATTTTTACATTTTTGCACGTGAAATATCATAATTCGTTCTGGCCGGAGCGAAAAACGCAGAAACAGCGAAACGGGAAAAGCGGACAGTGGAAAATCAGCCACTCGGTAATCCATCAAATTTACAACCCCACCATTTGCATGGAACTCAGTTTCGTTGCAACGACTCGCAAAGGCTTGTGAAATTCAAGGACGAGCGGCCACCGAGTTTTATGATTTAACCCTAATTGAAGAGGTAAGCGTCCGAAGAGGTTCGCGCGCTCTCAACCCTCGCAGCAGCGTTATTCAGCAAGAGTTGTAAGACACTCGGTTGAAAATTTTCCTCGGCCGTTTCGCTCGTAGCCCGAGCACGTGTAAACTCTCATAATATTTTATACACAAATATTTTTGTGCGAGAGTCTTTTCCCTCCGCAATATTCGCAAACGCGACGACTCGCCATTATTCCCACTTTACAGTGCATTTCAATGTCAAACGGAAAATATATTGTTCGCCGACACTTTGAATATTAAATTTCTAAACTCCGAGAAAAATATGAATATTGGAGATAAATTGCTCAGATATTCATGTTGAGAATTTCGTAAGAATTTGTACAGTGACATCGAGCTATCTTTATTTTCCTTTTTTTTTGTAAGAAAAACCTGTGCATAATGTGTATTGCCTCGATAATTGCACATTGTTGTGTCGACCGAGAACTGGCCACGCGCCTTTCAACCCTTTTCTCGTAATCCCACAATGGGCATCCTCACTCGCTGCAGGTTCAACCCTTTCATCCGAAGTACACTCACCGGTAAGGTTAATGATCATGGCGCGCAAGGATTAACCCTTCCCAGGCCATCAGCGACTGCTTTCTCGTTGCTTTAGCGAAATGTGAGAAGTTTTAGGAAAAAGTAATCGAGCTCTCTGACAATTTTAATTATTTTTCGAGTGCACATATTATATTCTCAAATAATTTTGAGCCACCTCGTAAGCAGAAACTTTGCGAATATGATTTTTTGAAAATTATTGTAACGATTTCCATATTTGTTGCTTCCGAGGACGACGTAAGGGTCGATTTTTTTCCCATCACTTCCGATCGGCTTTTTTACGATCATAGGAAAGTCTGGAATGAAAAAAGGGTTCTCGTAAATGATGAAACTTTTCTCGTGCCAGTTTACGAGCCGAAGGAAGTTTATTTTCTTTAAAAAGCTGAGAACGTCGGAAAAGAAATCTAGGAAAAATACGACGTCGGATGATCTTTGAAGAGCAAAACGCAATCATGCGCCGTCGGAATTCTCTCCGTGAAGCACGATTTTTTTTTACTCGCGTCCGAGAGAGACGAAAAAAATGTCTTCGTCTATACCGAGCAACAAATCTCTCCCCGTAAACAGAGAATTTCGGCGTGAGCAGAAAAAATCGTAAAAAAGAGTAACTTGTGTCGAGAATTTTTAAGCGACGCGCGGTACAATTTTTTTCCGCTTCTGGCCTTCGCGCTCGGGTTCCCGGGAAAAAATAATAAAGAGCGAATGATATACGAACTCGTGTAGAGAAATTCATAGAATAAATCACGTAGAATACGCATAAAACGAGTCGCCGGCCCTTTTTTACTCTCCGTTTCTCGTGCAAGGATCAAATATACCCGCGGTTTTTCAGATTGAAAAAAAAAAAGCGGCGAATATAAGAACCGTACAAAGTAGCCGTCTCTAGGAATCGCAATAATATCCCGATTCGTGAAAAATGACTACCGGGGTCGTTCCATGTACGATATTAATTAAAATAAATAAGAAAGGGATGAGGTACGTACACACGTGTGAACGAGATCGTAATAAGAAGAGAGCGATTCGGACGCCCGGAGCGAGCAATAAAATTCGCGAGAATATCCTTCGTGCATCCTCATATTTCTCAGCAACGAAATCTCCTTCCGTGCCTCTTTTATTTTCCCTCAATCGTAAAAGAGGAGAAAACTCGGCATTATAAAAACGTTGTGCATTAAAAAGCGACGAATTTCGTCGCGTTATTAGCCCGCTGGAATAAAAAGCTTTTAAAAGGAAAGGAATTATCAAAATTCCTGACATTGAAGCGTGTCTCGATCTTTCCCGCGTACTCGCGAGCGAAAGAAAAAAAAAAGAAAAAAACGAAGAAAAAAAAAACGAATCGAGAAATAAAATTGAAGAGAGAGAGAGAGAGGGGCGAAAAGAGGTTTCGACGTTGTAAGTGGGTATACTCGCGAATACAGCAAATAGCTGGGACATTATATCGCAGTAATTCCTCGCGACAGACACCCGCGATATCTCGAGATCTCGTCAGCCTCCCGTGGAGTCAAGAGCGCTATCAAAATCCACGTCCTCGCACGTTTCACGAGAGTTTCTCTCTACGTGTGTGTTGAGCGTCGTTCCGTCATTATTCTTCGTCGTGTGACGCGAGCCTTGGCGAGCTCTACGAACACAGAGAGGAAGCGCGCATTTTTTTTTGCGCCCGTGGAAGAAATCTCGCGCACAACGACGACCCGGAATTATCGCCGTATATCAGAAAATTCGTGAACCGATGCGCGCGTCTGTCTGCGCGCCTCGTCTGTATATACACAAAACGACGCTCAAATACGCTCTTTCGCGGACACACTTATAAATATAATTTCCAGCGTATGCGTACGTGTTGTTAACGACGATGGAACCCTATGGCGTTTCTCAAAGTATCAAATTTATGCTAATCAACACGTTTCAGATTTCATTATTTTTTTTCCTCCCGTTATTTACGATCGAGACGCATTAGCTGCGACGCAAATCATATACCTTTTTCTCTCCCCTCCCTCCCCCAACCCCCCTTCCATCATCTCTCGCTCTCTCATTGTCTTTTTATCTCGTTCCTCTCCACCGTTTCTCCTGTCGTTGTTCTTTTTTTTTCGCGAGAAACGGCCTAATCTCGTAAGAGTATATCCGTGAGAAATATTTAATATTTGTATATCGGACGGAAAATAATTCATAAGTCATCAAAATCGGACATAACCACTTTTCGGAACCTCAGCCCTCGAAAGTGTGCACTTCCTGGGGCGAATTTATTGACGAGGACGCGAATAAGGTGTATATAAGCGACCGCATAGTTTCTCGATCGTCATCGTCGCAGAAAGCGTGAAAGCGTCAATGAAGAGGAGCGCGAGTGTATATAAGGACGGCCGGGGAGCGTGTCCGCGTTAAAGTCGATAATTAAATTGAGATAAATGGAGGCTGGCGGCTCGAGAGCGAAATTCTGGTCTCCTTTGAAACTACGGCTATTACGATCAAGGGAATAAGACGAAGAAAAAGTCTTGAGATAAAAGTAAGAGAGAGAGAGAGAGAAAGAGGTCGCGTGTACGGCGGAGACTCGCGGGAGTTGCGTGATTCACGCCGCCTGCTGTTCGCTCTAAATAAATTCGTGCGAGCGAGCCAAACAGGTAGTTTTTACCCCCACTGTAATGCTGCCTATTCTGACCCCCACCATCAGGGCTCTCGGACGATATCACGCGCTCTGCCGTACGGAAGAAAGACGGAGAGAACGACGTCGACGACGAGGACGTCGACGGTGGCGCGTCTCCGCTGAGCCTTTCCAATCCCGCCGTCCCACGCGACCGCGCCGTTCCTTCACCCCCTCCGCAACTATACGACCGCGTCCCCGACGAAATTCACCCACATGAACACTGGGACAGTCAAAACTCCTACTTTTTTAATTACGCGCCGATTCAAATTTATTTTAACAACTTTCGTCCAGTCGAAATACGCAGAGTTTTGTTTGGATTCGTTATTAGTTTTGGTCGTTATAAAATTCAACGGATACCCAAAAGTCGATTGTAAAAGTTTTTTTCATATTCGAGCTATAAAAATTAAAAACAATATTGGAAAAATAATTATGGACGAAGTTTTTGTACATTAAAATACAGGATAGAGCAGATTTTTTAATTTTTACATTTTTAACAAGATATCTTGTATAATAAGATTCAACAATAGGTGGTACATACATTTTTTTCTCAAATTTTATCCCTCGTTTTATATCAAATTTGAATTGTTATTTTTACAAATTTTCAAAAATTTCTATCAAAATGCATTTTTACCTAAAGTGAGTAACTCGGAATCTGAAAGTATCTGGAAAAAATATATATTTAGGATTTCGATAATTCAAAGGATATATAAATTATACACGAAAAAAGTTCAAAATTAAATTCATATACATAGAGAGACTTTGATTTTAACGCATTGCACAACCAAATGAAAAACATTCCAAATTAACGATCGACGAAAGCTTTGCAAAAATCTCAAGAAGTCAAGGTCCTTGACCGAGTTCTCGATCGAGAAAAAGTGTTTCTAAATTTCTTGAATTAATGTTTAAATTTTTGATACATCGATCATAAAATCAACATATTTGCCAATATTGCAAACTTTAAAAAATAGCCTAATTCAATAATGAATAAATCAACATTGCAATATAAACGTAATAAATAAAATATACAACCCCTCTAATATTAAAAATTGAAAAAACAATTTTTTAGCTTATTATAATGTTCGTGAATAGTACTCATAAAAATACGTTTCGATACAACATAGAACCTTGGAAAATTGAAAATTCCTTTTTGTTATAAAATGAATAAATTTGAGCAAGAACGAGGGGCAGCGATCGGGACAACAGTTTAGCGAAGCTCGACTGTACGAACCCACACGAGCCTCGCGCGTTTCCTCGATCTTTTCACGAAGGAGACACACGCGGAGAAGTAGAATGTGAGACGGCACGAAGATTCTCCCCCACCACCCACGAGCCGCTCAGACCGTTCCGTCTCAGTCGGTCGTTCGCGCGAGCGGCACGCTCGGTCTCAACCGCGCACGGCCGAAGGTCGCGCCGCGACTCGTTCCCTGGAGGGGGATGAAGAACCCGGATTGCCGACCAATCGGCGAGCTCCGGTCGCACGCCGCGTCGAATCCCACCACCTCCATTGGCAGCGAGGCTTTTCTCACTTTTTCTCTTTCTCTCTCTCACTCTCTTTTTCTTCAAGCGTGTCCGTAGCTATACGGGGCTGTCTTCTTCTTTTATTTCTTTCTGCTCTCTCTCTCTCTCTCCCTCACTCTCTTTTTCTTCGAGTATTATTTCTATAGATATAGGGCTCGCTTCTCTTATTCCCTCTTTGTCTCTCGCTCGACCATTTCTTCTTTTACGGCTCCCTCGCACACGAGAGCTCTCTGGCATTTTGCTCCGGCGGAGCCGACTCACGCCAACTCTTCTGGGATCCGCCACCTTCCTGAGCGCGCGGGGCTTTTCTCCTTTTTCTTCCTCTACTTCGCTTCTAAGCGTCTCTCCGCAACCCCGCGACCTCGCTTCCACGAACTACCGGCTTATCCCCCCTCCTAGAACACCCACACGCTCGCGTCCTCCCGCTCTCCGCACGCTCTTCGCAGGGATGAGAATCGCTCGACGATGGAATTCTCGAGGCGATCTTCCTCCTCTCTCTCTCTCTCTCTCTGTCTCTCCGCGCCCGGCGGGAGGAAAAGGAAGAGATGGAAATAACCGAAAGATCGAGCCCCTGATCGATTTTTGCGCAAACTCTCTCGGATCTATTTACATTTGGAATTTCTTCGTAGTGACGTCGCCGGCGCGATGCGAATCGGCTCGCCAAATACCAGTGGCGCCACACAGCCGCTCGGTAAGCGCCCGGAATTAGTACTCGCGGACAATTGTATCGCCAGATAAAATGATAATCGTTCCCGATCGCATTTTACCTCGAAGTAGATTATTCCACTCTCGCGCAATATCTCCGAGCAACGATCGCGGAGGCCTTACCTTAATCCGGGATAACGATCGGTCGATCATCCCCGAGCGACCGGGGACTCTGAAATTTTCGCAAAACCGATAATTCCGACACTCCGGCGGGCTTACCGTGATCGCATTATCGCAGGCCTTCGAGACTATCGCGAAATGTTAATCTTATCGCTGGAAAGATTGAATCGTCTCGCCACGATCGTGCGTGACGGAAATCGTATCGGGGGATAAAGTCCTGAAATGTCGCAAGAGTCATAGAAATAACGTTTCGTTGTCGCGCTCATTCGCTTTTCCCCTCGCGAAAATATGAAAAAAAGAAAAGAAAAAGCGAGCAAATTCGCAACAGGAAAAACGCCAAGCGCGCGGTCGTGCGTCAGTCTCGACGCTCTTGTCTCGCCGCAGCTATTTTCGATTGAGTTCTCGACGAGACACGCGCGAAGATTACGGGCATGTGACGTGAATTCGCATACGCGAGGAGAGCTTAGAAAATTTGCGACTTCTCGCACTCTCGATACCGCAGAATTATCACTCTACCGTCAATCACGCTCACACTCGAGGTCTCGAAACACGCGCGAGCGGCTCGTCGCCGCTCAACCGAGAACTTGGTTCACAGCAGAGCGGCGATAAAAGCGAGACAATCGCGCAAGACATTACATCATCGTGAAAGAGGCGGTAAAAGCTCGAGCGATCGTTGTCATTGAAGACTCGCGATAAATATTTAAAAATAAGATTAACCCTCGCTTATTCGAGCAGGTTCGTCGATCATATATCAAGAAATAATACGGAGCAATAATGTACAAAAGTAGGGAATAAAAGCTGCGTAAAAATTCCTTCGTAAAATGGAAACAATAAAACGAAAGTTCAAGAGAGCATGGAATAAAGAGTAAAATAGATGAGGAATCGTTTAATGCGATGGAATGGGGTGTTGGGAGCGAAGTCGGAGCTGTTCCGAAGCTGCGGGCGAAGAATCCCTTGGATTAATCGCCGACACGCAAGCCCCGGGGCTCAACAGGGGTTCGTGGCTGCCGCAGGACCGCGCGCCGGGCCCGTGAGGCCCGGGACACCGGGTGGGGATGAGCTTTCGGTGGGGGAAAACCCGCCGGAGTGGGGAAACCTTTCCCATCGTCGCGGCGAGTGTCGGAATTCGACGAGAGTGGGGATAGGCTCGATTCCTTGCGACTCGTGTTCGGCGTGCGCGTATGGGTGTGCGTACGACGTTGGTACGGGTACACAGAGAGAAATGTGGGAGCCCTAGGCTCGAAAATCCGTAGTTCGGAGCGTCACGCGCTATCCCCACTCCCCGGCTAAATACTCCTTCCACGTCGCGATAAGCGCGCCTTCGGCGTTCCAACGACCACCACCACCGCCCGAGTGAAATTCCAAGGCTCTCCTCGGCGTAGCTCCTCGCACGCCGCGACCGACAGAAATCGCTACGCTCTCGCGTCGAGTCAGTCGAGCTCCGGCGCGCCTTGCGAGAGGTCGAGATCTCGATCCCCAACGATCATTGACTCGCGATCGCCACGACCGATCGTTCGCTTTCGAATCAACCCCTCGGATTCATTATTTAAAGATTTTCTGAACAATTGTCATGGTCGAACGTCGCTTCCATTGATACCGAACTGTCGCTCTGGATTACGCCGAGTTTTCCGGCCAAAGTGGTTTTTGTTTCATCTCGCGTCGATCTCAAGACGAGCGAGACGTACTCTCGAGTTCCAGTGCTAAGACTGTGGCTGGATTATTTTCGTGAACAGTGTGCTTTTCCGACGAGTGCTATCGAATTCTCGAGCTGGAACGAGCACGGGTTTTCCACCCTCGTCTCTTATCTCTCTTTGTATTATTCTGTGATAATTGATTTTCTGGTAAAATGGTGACGGGAATCGGTGCTACGATGCCGACCGGTGGAGTTACGGTCGGCGCTACGCCACCGGCTGCCCACGTGCCTCAAGAGGCCGGACAGCCACCTGCGCAAGCGACGACCACCAGCAACACGTCCTCGCCCACTACAACATCCAGAAGATCGGGTGAAAATCGACGGGTTAGTGTCAACTTTGTCACTTTTACGATAAATTCACCCAGTTTCGAGTTTCCACTTTGATAATCAATTGGACTCATAAATTTTTGAATAATTGAATCAATCAATTTGAAACAAACGAGTAATACATATTGGAAAAAAATTGAGAAAAAAATTTGTTAATATATTTATAGTATTTTGAAATGAAATTAAATTCGTAAAAATATATTCGCATGAAAAATGAGTCGATACGAAACAACGAAGTCGAAGGATCTTCGAATTTGAGCCGAGTCGACGTTTCTGTATAAAATTAAAATAAAATAAAATTGCATATTGATGGGTACGAATCAATGGATATAAAAATTTATCGAATCTTCGTATAAAAAAAAACATGTGTCTAAATAAATTTTTCTTTTAATTTCAGAGCAATAAGCCAATCATGGAAAAAAGACGTCGAGCCCGTATCAACAACTGTCTGAACGATCTGAAGACGCTCATCCTCGATGCAATGAAAAAAGACGTAAGTTCCTCAAACATTTATTTCATCGCTCAGATATTTGATAAAACTTTAATATTAATTTTCAATAAATTTTGCACCCGAGTAAAAAAAAATCGATTGGAACACGTTGATCGAAAAATATATCTGATAAATTAGAAAACTATAAAAAATGAATCGTCTGACGAGAAATATTGAAATTTTCTGATTGCAGCCGGCGAGACACTCGAAGCTCGAAAAAGCGGACATCCTCGAGATGACCGTGAAACATTTGGAGACGTTGCAGCGTCAACAGGTAGCATTGGCAGCGGCGACGGATCCGAGCGTGTTGAACAAATTTCGTGCGGGTTTTACGGAATGCGCGAGTGAGGTAGGCCGTTTTCCGGGTCTGGACGCATCGGTGAAGCGTCGTCTGATAGCGCACTTGGCGTCGTGCCTGGGCCCGGTGGAGGGCGTAAACGGGAGCAGCCAGAGCGGCCAGACGACGACGACGACGACGAGTCAGCAGATCGTCCAGCCGGCTCAATCGACGACGACGACGACGACGCAGCTCCAGGTTCACATTCTTCCCCAGGTCGATTCGAGCCCGAGGATTCAAGTGCAACAATCGAACGGGATTTTCTTCACGAACGCGAACGGGACGGGACTGCAGCTCGTCCCGACGCGGCTCCCGAACGGCGACATCGCGCTCGTTTTGCCCGCGGGGGCAAAAGCGACCCCGGCGACTTCGCCCTCGGCGTCGCCGGCGCCCCAATCCCCGTTGCCGACGCTCATACCAATTCCCCAGAGGACCGCGAGCACCGCCTCGGCCTCGTCGTCGACGAGCTCGACCGCGAGCTCGACCTCGACCTCCGCCGCGAGTCCGATCGCCTTCGAAGCCCCACCGGCCGCTTTTCGCGAACAGAGCACCGTCTACACGACGACGACCAGCCACAGGGACGTCGCGACCTCGCCGGCGAACGGATACACGAGCGATCCCGAGTTCGACCCTCGCGTCTACAGTCCCCCGCTCCAGAAGCCGCTCGCCCTCGTCATGAGGAAGAGCGTGATGCCGGAACTCGAGAGCAAGCCTTGGAGACCCTGGTAATCACATTTTCATAAAAATTCAGAGAAGAATCGTTAAAAAATGGTCGAAAGTGCGCGTAAAAGAGAAAAAAAAAGATCCCTCGGGAACGCGGAATTTCGATTGAAATTTCGACTGTGGGGCTATATTCTCGAACTGAGAAACATGGTTGTGAGTTAGGAAGGAAGAGGGGAAGAGGGCGACGCTGACGTGAAGATCTCCAATATGTACGAACGAAAAAAAGAATGAAGAAAACAAATCGTCGAAGACGGAAATTGCCTCGTTCGAGCGCCCGGCCAGTAAAGCTCCGAAACGGGGCCACCGCCTTTGACACAGTGCCTTTGTAAATAATTTGCTACTCTCGAAGCTTGCTCTCCTCTCTGAGCACGAGGAGAGTGAAAGATTTGTAGAGTCGGTGAGGGCAATCGTTGATCTTGGCAATCCCGAGACGACGATTTTTCAACCCCCTCGAAATCGTTCCTCTGTAAATAGACAAGACTCTAAAAGCAACAATGAGAACACCAATTCTGTACACACCTATTTCTATGTATATGTATGTAAATATATAAAACAAAAATATATTATATTTTTAATTTAAGTGCCTTACGCAACAAGAATCACCGAGGTCTTCCATTTTATTTTCTTGTAATACGAAGAAGAATACGCGACTTGTACGTCGAGCACGAACGAGCATCGTCGGCGCGGTATTAGTTTTTAACCAATTATTCTTTAAGCGATGTGAATGAAAGCGAGAGTGATAACCAACACGGAAAGAAAAAAAAAGCGAGAGCCTGAGAAAACGTTAACAGAGTGTTCTATTTATATTTATGAATGCAAAGATTGAATTTATAATTCCTCTATTTGTGAATGAAAATAGATATAAAAAACAAAACGACAATCACGCTTACTACTATAGAAGTATCAAAAATAAACATTGATCTCTATTTCAAACTCAACGAATGTTTATTATTATTTTTCCCCCTAATTTTCCCTATTGTAAAAAAAAATTGAAATAAATTATTTGGGTCGAAAAAAGCTTTGGAGGAATATTCGAAGCGAGGAACTCGGCTATTGGCGCCATCTCGAAGATATTGCGAAAAGTTTTTCGGCCCTTCGGGAGGGTCCTTGACCTTACGAGAGGTCCGCTCGCAGGGTCGAAATTTTCGCCGGAGCCAGCGGTGGGCCCGATTTGAAGCGTATCGCCATCTAGCGGAATCCCGGCGGACTTTCAAGAGGGCCAGAGCCCTTTGCACGACGGTAGCGCAGGGCTCGTCCGTTTTCTATTAATTTATTTTTTTCGAAAACCATTCCTCCCATTAAAAAAACTAAAAATTCGGTTATTCTTAGCAAAGAAACAAAATTTATGAAAAATATTGAAATAAACTATACAATCAACCCTTTTCCACGCCGTATCTCGCACACTTTTACAAAACTATTCGCCTGTATTCTTCGATCAGAGATAAAGAGCGCAAAAATGCTGATATATCAAAAATCCAATTGTCACGAGCCGAGATGTTTGTTCTTCCTCTTTTTTTTTCGTCTTCGTTATCGTGCACAATTTATCGTGTTTCTCGAGCGCCGTTTGGTTCGCGAAAGTTACGTAAATCGAAAAATAAATATCCAGACAGTGCGAGATCTTCCCGAAAAGTTGTGACACCCCGTTTCGTTCACTGGCATATAAAATAAAAATCAAATATACTTCACCGAAATATTCGGGGCCGGATAAGATCGTGTCGCGATCCAAAAAAAAGGGCGCCGGAATAGGAAAATATGCCCGATGCAATCTCTCGCGATATCGAGTTGGAATATCTCGGGGATAGAGTGAGTGGGCGACAGGAGCGCGATATGAATCGCGAGCGACGTACACGTCGTTGCGGTCAGCGCACACGTGCTCTCGTGACACGTCGTAACGCAATACGGTGGAAAGAAGCCGCGCGAGCTTGGTCACGAGTGCGAAGTCGTAATCTCAGCGAATACTTGAAAAATTGGCAGTACGTTAACTATACTCTTCACTTCTCTACTCAAGACCATATATTTTAAGCTAAATTTGGCTTTTTAAAACTGCAGAAGAGTTTTTTTTTGAGTAAATTTATTCGAAAATAGTCAATTTTGTTTATAGTAGCCACATTCAGGATAAAATATGAAAAAATAATGTCAGGAGTAGAGAAGTGAAGAGTAAGGTTTAATGTACTGCCAAAAAATAGTAAAACGAAAATTAAATTAAATTAACTAGCAAAATGAACTAAATAAAAATTAATTGTGATAAAAATTGACCAATAAAACAAACTATAAAAATGATTTAAGGGGTTTCGATACACATAACGAAATAATAAAAATTCATTCAAATTTGGAGACGATAATCTTTCATATAAAATGCGTAGATACGAATTTTTTTTTAATTTTCGTCTAATTATTTTCCGAACAATTGAACCATGAAATATCATTTTTTAGATAATATAGCTATACTTTCCGTGTATAAGGATGTAACTTCAACACTTGATTACTCGAAAACAATGTAGACGATTTTTTTTTCTGAATTTATATAAATTTGTTTAGTGGCAAAGAACGTTATTTCAAATTTTCATCATGTCCCTAATAAATTTCGATTCCCTCTACTTTTAACATGTAAAACTTCATTTATTTTCGCCAACGGTACCGAAACCCCTTAAATATAAAAACGATCTACACTGAGAAAAAATTTTGATTGAATCAATAAAATTTCAGTTGATTAAACCAAAATTTTGTTGAATTAACAAAATTTCACAAAATTTGTTTTCAGTGTATAAAATATAATATGAGAAAAATTTTAAAAGAACATCAGTAAATTGGGAGAGGAGAAAAAGAAATGATGGAGAGAGTTCGGTGCGTACGTGAAAGCGGAAAACGGAGTGCTTATAGAGTTTTAATAAGTGCGCCGTTCTTGGCACATGAGCGGTTAGCGGTCGCGTGGTTTCAAGGACAAGACAAGGTTGACACGCGCCGCGTTCCGCGAGACTGTCGGCCGTTCGGGTCGCGTTTAGGTGGGGATCCACTCGACTCTGGACTGTCTCTTTCCTCGGGTCCGTCTCGGCGAGCGGGGAGGGGGAGGCGAAGATAGCCATTCGTATAGGAAACGTCTGCACGCTTATCATCGCGTGTAACCGCACTGTAACGAAAGCGTCTTGCTCGTCTAGCCGCTCGACCGCGCTCCTCGCCCGGGATCTCGCGATTCGACACGTGTCGCGTTTCGATTCGCGTCACCGAGCGCTCGTTATGTCCTTAAGAGCTCCTGGACACGTGACCGGAGTGCGGTACCAAAATGGCGTCTCGAAACACAGCGAAATAAAAAGCGACCAATACCGATTCCGTTTTATAGACATAATAATAAGTGACTCGTCTAAAAGAGAGACTAATTATTTACGAATACGAAATTTTCAGGTCGTTGTTTAAAATACTGGTAAACTGTAAATAATGCAAATAATGTCGGAATGAAATCGACGGAAAAAATTCTGTGCGCGCACGGGTATGGCCTTGCGGACGAAAAAGAATTGAACGATCGCGATAGGATTCGCGAGCAGGAAGTCTCTCTTGCGACACGAGCGATGCACACACATCGATGAGCGAGCGAGAGTGTCACAATAATGCGTGAGACGAGCTGCAAATTTATGGACACGCGTCACCGCGGGGCTTTGTCGCCGTGCAAGCCTCGATTCGTTCGAACTACGAGCGGGAGATGAGCCGTCGAGATAAAAATAAAACAATAAAAAATACGAAGAAGAACGAATCAGCGAAAAAAAAAATGGAAACGTGCAGAAAATAATGAAATTTAGCAATTTCTGAATTGTATGGGGAAGGAAAAAATTAAAGAGAGATTTCAAACGAGATATCGCTCGGTCGTACGAAGCACGGGCGCTTGAAAATAGAACGGGAACATCGCGCAAAGTCGCGAGTCGTTTCGATAAGGGCTGACAGGATGGCGTAACGAGACTCGGGCAAGTAACAGCGTTTCGGCCGTCGCGATGCAAAAGAACGGAGGCGGATAGCCCGAGACATCGGTTTACGAGGGCGGACGAGTGCCACGTAATTCAGGTTAATCGTATATACCAGAAAAATAAAATAGTCGAAGTTGTGCGAAAAGAAAAAGCGACGAGCGAGATAAAAAGAACGCGCGTCAAGCGTACACATGCGATTTTCATTTTTTTTTCTTTTTTTCCTCGGAAATTTAGTGACGCTCGTATCTGCATTGCGTTTGTCAATCGCCGTTGTAAAACCGTATACGATTATTGCTACTCGCGTTCAGCGCGGACTCGAGATGACGACTCTCCGTGTGCGCCTCCTCTCTCTCTCGCGTGGGCGCGATATCGAGACTGATCGTCAGACTTATTTGTAAAAAGAATGGATTACTCATTATGCGAACGAGTATATTTAGACTTTATGAAATTTCTCACGGATGTAAAATTTTTTTATCGCCTCGATGAATAAGATTGGAAAAAAAAACAGTAGAAAAATGTATTTCTTTATCGAAATACATTTTTCTATTTCTTAAATGCACGTGTATAGTTTATTGAAAAGAATTTTAAAAAATTTTTAATAATTTTTCATCGCTTGGAAATAAATTAGAAATGCTTTTCTCGCTCGATCATCGCCTAGTTCAAAGTCGAATAGTATTTGAGACGTAATTAAGACTTAATCACAGCGGGCGTTCACCGCTTCGCCTGAAATCTCATTGTTATGCATAGCGAGCGATACGCATTCGGCGCTCGCGAGGGAACCACCGCGAGTGATTATTCCTCATCCGAACGATATTCATATATACGTATTGTACATTCACAAGTAATAAGATTTACATACGATAATAGGCATACGTACATTTATCATCGTCGAATTTTCGATTTCGTCTTCTCATTACAAAAATGTGTATTGAAAAAATTCCAAGTCGAACATTTTATTCAATATTTTTTATTGCTCTAATTTCTAAAAATTAATAATGTCAATATTTTATTAAATTGTTATCGATAAATTTTTGCTAACTATATGTAAATATGTAATAGATCAATTTTACGTTTAATTGTTTTAATCGCATTTATTGATTTCTTTACTTTTCTTCAATTGATAAAACGTGCTTTTCATTACAAAAAATGTTTACTGAAATCTATGCTGAATCAATTTTTCAAAAATATATATTTTATTATATTCTTTTCTAATTTTTAATATAGTTAATATAAAAAATCTTATTGAATTATCACCTAAATAAGTTTCAGAGGTCCTTATATTTTTCTCTGCGTCCCAGCTGGAGATGTTATTTTTATTTTTTGACATATATTCAAGAGAAAAAAAAGTGAAATCATGAAAAATTGCGTTTCGGCAAGGATGAGACGCCATTCTGCACGTCATTAACGTAGAACCTGTCGCTCGCTAGAGGGTCCTCCGTCCTGAGATCGGAACGGCAGCCGCTCCTGCTGCTCCTTCCGCTCTTGGCGACGTTAAATTACAGGAGGTGACACGGCGTGATTTAAGTCCCGGCTATCATGACTGTAATCATCATATATTGTCCAGGCCGTGAGGACACGTTGAGAGACTCCCGCGGCTTAAATGCCACCGCGTAGGAGCGTTCACTTACCACCGTTTTTTCCTCCTCCCCCAATAAATTTGTTTATTTTCGTCCCTTACTTCAAATCATCCCTTTATTATGAAATTAAATATTTTTTTTAAATTTAAATGTATTATTATAATGAATAATAAATAAAACAATTTTGAAAAATGGATAAAAAGTTTGTCGAGTGTTTTTTTCGTCGTCTTAAAAATCGTACCCGATTCGAGAAGGAGCGGATAAATTCTTGGGCTGGGGGGAAGGCAAGTGGCAGGATGGTTTTTCGTCAAAAACGCGCGGCGGCGTTGCTTAGCGCGTGGCCCGATGGCTCGTGGGATCGACGGGAGCTAAAAGACGCTCTTACCTCTATAAGGAGCGGGCTCGGAGGATCTCCTCCGCGGAGCCGAAGTGAAGATCGCTTTTTTTTTCTTGTCTCGCCGAGGAACGCCCGGTAGACCGGTAGCGCAGGCACGCAAAAGGGAGAGGGCCTCGCGTCTCCCGCTTTTTGCTTCGAACGGAAAAAAGTCTCACGTTACAAAATATCCCTTTTTATCGGCAAATACGAAAATTCATGCGAAGAGCTCGATAAACATTGAAGCAAAACTGTATATTTTTAACGATACAAAAAATATTCGGTGAAATAATATTTAAAATTCGAGTGAAGAAAAAAAAATTGATATTGGAATAAAATTTCGAGATTTTTCGTCGTGAGCTTGGGATATTTCTTCGGACAATTTTCATTTATAGCTGTATCTTATCGCCGGCTGAAAAATGTTTTTACGGTCGAGTGGTCGGGGAGGAAGTTGCAGGCCGGAAGAGCGCGTAGCGCGACAAAGGGACATATTTGGTGCTCGCTCGGTAATCCGGGCTCGAAAAGTTTCTTCGGTCCGCGACTGTGTGGAACGTCCCACGGCTCGGTGTTACCGCGACTGGAAAAAAGGAGAGTGAATATATATATTCGAGCAGAAGTGGGAAGAACTACTTTTTAGGTCGTAGCTCCGAGATTTCTAATGACGCTCCCGCGGGTCGAGAGTGTTTGACTTACGAAAAGAAGAAAATAAAAAAAAACAGACGTGCAAAAAGAAAGAAAAAAAAAAGAAACAACGCGAAGATGAAATTCGATAGCGAGGACGCGAAATTTCCTCGATTCGCTTGAATTTCATGGGACGCGAATTCGAGCTAAATTTGTCAAGAGAATATTCCGCGAGCGTATATGAGAAGCCTCGAAAAAGGGCTGGGAGCTATTGTCACGTATATGTATGAGAGTTTCCTGAGTCGATCGCCGATATTTATCGAGTTTCGCGACGACACGATCGACCGGGGAACGATAAAAACTGGAAAGAATGCGAGCGGACGACCGGTCGAGGGAGAAGTTAGCGAGCGAGCGAGAGAGAAGAAAAAGGGAGAGAAAAAGAGAGAGAGAGGAAAACAGAGGGAATGGAAAAAGAGGGTGATGTTTTAGGGTTGGAGAACGATCGAAAATCGGTCGGGTGAAAAGAGAGAAATGCGAGCGGGCGCGTGATCTCTCGTTCTCGGGAACACGCGATCGGAGTCGTAATCGCGGACGCGCGCTCTCCTCTCCTCTCCGCTGTATCAAATATTGGCTCGTTCGCGGAGCAGCTGCCGCTTCTTTGTATTCCTGTGCTCTCACTCTTTTTCTCCGCCCTCCGCAGAGAGAATGACAGTTCATTTCGGCATTGGCAGTTCGTAACGAGAAAACGAGTCGCGACCCGCTGCGTGAGACCCAAATTGCGCTCGGACGAAATAAATAATAACGATTATTGTCAAAATAAAATATCAGAACGCGCTCCGGCGAGGATTCTCCTCTCTCTATTTTTATCTCTGTTCCCAGCCCATTTTATCTCGAAAAAAAATGCATAAATTATCCAGAATCGCTCGAAAGGAGTCGAGTGATAAATTAAACAAATAATTGTTGACTAAAATTCCCAGAACGCATATTTTTATTTCCGAGGTGTATATACATATATTCAGTGAGAATAAAGTCGGGCGAAGTAGGTCGCGTGTAATGCGGAATATTGGCGAAACGAGGAGGCGTAGGTTCAGGACGAACGCCGAGTCCCCCGCGATCGTCGATGTAATAGCGTTCAAACGCGATATATTGTAATAAGGATAGAGGCGCGAACGTGCCTCGATCGCGACAAAAATGTTCTTAAACGCAAGAAAACGAGAGAGAGAGATGGAGAAGCGAGCGAGAAAGAACACATTTTCTCGTGTGGGTGACAAAAGAGTCGACGCGAATCCTTGTACGGGAGTTTAATGTGGGTCTTTTGTGCAAACATCATTTTTTCGCCAGAAGCAAAGTTAATGTTCGCCTATCCATCTCCTCACCGACGCACGCTCGAACATTCATTATAAAAAAGAAGCAACGATCCCGATGCGAGAAATTCTGCTTCCTCGGCTCGATTTGAACAGGTGTGTATTTTATGGCAGATATAAGTAATCCTTGCGAGCGGAAAATAAAAAGAAAGAGAGAGAAAAAAAGAGAGAATCGAAACGCGACGCGATTCGTAATTTGGCCCCATATCGTTGCGTAATTCATCTTTTATACTTGACACGATGAGCGAACTTTTTTTCCAATTCTCTGAGCGATTCAATAAACACACGTGTGTCTTCTCTTTTTTTCTTCTTTTTTTTTCTCCTTCCTTCGCGATATATTTGCACAACGCCTCCTCATAATTCACGCGAATGTGTGTCGTGACCGTTCTTTACCCTCCCCGCGTCTTTTTTTTCGCAAATTTATCTCGTTACACATTTTACCAAGAATTTTCTGTCTCGGTGAACCCGTGTATCGCGCTCGTTTCGCGCCAGAACCGTCTAGCACCCACAAACATTTTTTTTCTCCTCGAGCCTCATATTTTTCTCCCGTCTTCGATTATGCTCTCCACAATCGGAAGTTACGGCTCCAACGAATAAATTTATCGCACCTCTGTGCCAAATACTTGGAGAATACGGCGCGGATTCTTCCAGACACACTCGAGTTCAACAAACTCGCTCGTTTCTTCTCGAAATCGTAGACAAACTCCGCGCAATTTGCGCAAAACTCGGTACAAGAATATTCAATTTGCCGAAGAGCGAAAAAAATATTATAAAAAGCGAAAAAAGAAAATATGATTCGAGAAGCAGAGTATCGCGCGTGTCGCAGAAAACGTTCTCGAGCGATCGCCAAATACGAAACTTTTCAAGAGGGCGAACCCACACTTTACGGGCCCACACTTTTCTTTCATCGTTGCAAAAAAGAATAAAATATGAAAGAGACGAGAGAGAGAGAGAGAGACGAAGAAAAATGGTCAATGTCTCCGGGGAGACTTTTTTCGAAAAGTTTTGCACTCGCAGAAAATAAATTGCGAGGGAGCGAGAAGCAATCGAAAGTTGGCGCGCGCGATGGGACGTCATTGACGTGTAATAGGCAGTAGCAGCGACATCGAGTCCACAATCTCATCGCTAGATTTGGTCAAATCGCCCGCGTTGTATGCTAATATTCAGAGTAGGACGTATTGAACGTTCGAGCATACGAATCGGGCCTGAGCTCGAGGCGAAGCGCACACGGAGGTGTTAACGATTGACAATTCGTCTGCTCGAGTATATGTATTACCATTTTCGTCGTCATCGCGGCGCCCTCGCTCACCTTCTTCGTTTATTTTTCGTCTTTTCACTCATTTTTCTCGCTCTCGGACGCGAGAGACTCCCATTTTTTTCTCCTCATCTCAAAACTCTTGAAATCTCACCCACGAGATTATATACTCGCCTCGAAGAGCTGCACCGCGCGTAACTCTCAGTGACGTCACTGTTTGACTCTTCCTCTAGCCGAATTCGAAATCTGAGGCCTCGGCGGTTCATTCGCGATTTCTCGGAAAATATTTGGCCGAGCTCATCGCGGCCATTATTTATCGCGGCGCGACTGACGCGCGTTTTGTATCTTTGTAACAATAATCTTAAACGCCTATCCCAACAATTTTGCACATTACTGCCTGACGTGCCTATAATCTCGGTCACTTTATGAATGTCCAATTTTTCCTCTTGGCAACGATTCAACTTTTTCGATACTCCCCCTCCGAACGATGTATTTTTTCCTGCATTCGAAAATAGATTCTTTTCATAGCCTATATATTCAAACTACTGCCGCAACCAGTTACGGTTTTTCGATCTTTGAATTAAAAAGAGGCATTAAAAAGAAAGTGTATAATATTGAATTGTTACTATTGAATTATTTTTGTTTACGATATAGAATATTAATCCAGTTTCTTGATAACTAAATGTACATTTAGAGTGAACTTTTAAATAATCTAAAATATCTCACATGTTCACGTGTAAGATTTAATTATTTACCATAGAAATATATGGTCAACGAAATTTTGAGAGAGTTATTTAATTATAATATCGAATTTGACATACGTAAATGAATCCAAGTCAAATTGTAACCGAAAAATAAAAATCACTTTTCAATTATTTGTATTACATCAATCTTTTACATTTCTATAATAGCATATTTAATATTAAATATTTTATTCATTCTCAAAAGCCATTTATTTTCGCCTCATTTAAAAATAAGCCAAACAGTATCCTATTTGATTATAGTACAGAATAAGTATAACTTTGTGCAATAAATATAACTATGTTTTCTTGTACTGTAACAACAGTTTGAAAAAATTTGAGGATTTTTCGTCCAAAACATATAGTAATTAAATTAAGAAATGATCAAAGTTGCTTTATAGGTTTTATATACAAAAAAATCCTAAGAATTGCCAAACTGTTATTATCAGTATATAATATTTAAAATAAATAGTAATTTATTATATAAAATTCTCTCCGTGTATTTGTATTAAATTTTTTAACTCAAATATTATTTCTTATCAAATTAGAGTCTTTTGAAAATGTCGCATTCCAGGGAGAGCGCTCGCTCGGGAGTCCTAAATCGCGGCCTGGCGGGGCACGTTACGAGCGCGATCGAAGCTGAAACTGCGATGTTTACGTGCTATCGCGTTCGGTTATTAATTACACGGTTTACAAGGTAGATCGTACGATACGTACGTATGCGAACATATTTTCGTGCGGCCGATACGAGAGCGCGCGCGTGCTGGAAGCTCGAAGCGGGAGAGAGTGCGAGAGGAGAGAGTCCCCGCTGGGATTCCCTCCGCGCCCCTCGAGAGCAAACGAGCCGGCCAATTAAGACATCAAATTCCTTAAACGCGAAACGCGACGAGGAGAATAAGCCGATGCGAGGAAGCTCCTCTTCTCTTTCTCTTTTTCCAAAAAGTCGCGTTTATCTGTATGCGAGCAAGAAACGAGCGTACGCGTCCTCGCACATAATGTACTCGCGAATGTGGTACAGCCTCGGCGCGAGGCCTATAAACGTCCCGATGCGAGAGAAATCGCGGAAGATTCCTCGGTGAGCGAGAAGTCGCGTCCCTCGCGGCAAAAGCTCCAAACTTGGTATTTCACAGCTGCCGCTCAGATTTGCCGTTTTATAATTGCGCCGCTTTTCCACAAATGGCTCTCGCAGGCGAGAATAAGGAGGCAGGAGGAAAACGCGAAGAGTAAAAGGAGCGGGGGGGAAAAAGAGGAAGAATAAGTTTACTGTATATATACGATCGAGGGAGAAAACGCGCCGCTCTGACACGATATGAAAGATGCACGTCGGGCTCGATCGTCGAACTGTATTTCAATATTAGTTCAACCATTGTCGGACCCTCGAGAAGTCCTCCGTACGATCTCGAATATAGAGCTTATAAAATGTGTGTATGTGTATTATATGCGAGCTCAAACGTGCAGTGTCTCTCACACGCGCACCCAAGAGCGAGGCCACTTCATTCAACTGGCAATAAGATAATATTTATGCTTGATTGCTTGTAAACTCTCGTCCGCTCGTTATTTTATAACGTCCCAGTGCAAACGAGTCTTATAAAATCAATGTTTCCTGATAACATCGGTGTATGATGTCGAAATAATCTCGTGCAAAAATGATTGCGGACTGTGTGTCGTTGATGCCTTTCAGAATATGTATTTTCTTGAATTTTTTGTCATTAATATTGATAAGATTGTTAAAAACTCATTTATTTTTTATGATTAAAGTCACCTCCGACTTTATTCGTTGCCTTTTTAATTAATAGTTGCAGTCATAATTTTGTTGCTGTTAGTTTTCAATTAAAATAATTGATTAAAAAATATTTATGGATGGTATAATCAGTTTTACAATATTTTAATTATTTTTTAGACTTTTTAAATATAGTTGTTTACACTGTTTATAATTTATTTTTAATTGAGCACATTAATAATATTCATTCTCTTTTTTAATTTTTATTTTACAATACAGACATAACTTCTAACTCATATAATAATTTCTTGAATATAAATAAAAAATAATAATGAAAATTGTCTTCAGCTCCAATACTTCATTTTTAATTAAGCATATTTATTTATATATTAATTCCATATTTTTCAATTAATTTTGCTGTACAATTAACTTCAAACTGTCATACAATTTCATTAATAAAAAGTTCAATGCCCACTATATAGCATCAGTCAAATGCAAAAGTATATTAATGAAAATTGTCTGCAATTTAAATATATAAAAAATATATTATTCACCTTAGTTTTTGAATTTGACGAACGACCGTCTTTTGATTATTTTCAAGTATTATTTTTACATAAAAATATCGTCTTGATTTCTTTCGAAGTTAATGTCTAATTAGCAGCAATTGTCTCAAACTTTTCGTTTGAATTGAAGAGAGATGGAGGGATCGTTGATCGAGGAGAAGTGGGGTGCGCGCCGGCGACGCGCGTCGGCCACGAGGAGGCACGAGCCGACACGTGGGATCTAGGCGGCTCGACGCGACGCACACTCACCATTCTCGTTCCCACTCCATGGATCCTTAATCCTCGTCTCTCGTCCCTCTCCGCGCCGCCGGCTCTCCTATCCTCCCGTCTCGCCGTCTCGTCGCGAGCACGCACACGCGTACGAGCAAGAGAGAGAATAAGCGTGGGCAGACCTCGCCAGACTCGCGAGGGTGTTTTTCTCATTTCCACGAACCATATCCTATATTTCCCACCAAAAAAAAAACTATCAACAAAATTTAGAAATCAAATCAGTCGTTTTTTTCCCTAAATATAGGAAAAACGAGAAACTTTTTTTTCTCTCTTATTTCTCTTCGACTTTCTTTTCCTTCGTTCGACGATCCGTCCACTCTGCGAGTGTTTGAAAAACTTGGGGACAAAGAATGGACTTGATTTCGAGATTCTGACAATCTCGACGTGGGAGAAAACGTGTTTCGTATGCAGTTTGGAAAATTCTTCGGGAAAAACACCCTGGCGCCTGATGAGCCTTTCCGGCTAGACTGTCCGCCACCCTCGTCGCCAGAGTACTTACGTACTTTTAGGACGAAGGACGGAAAAAACATCGTGTACTCTTGGAGATTAGGGATAATGCATCCTCGAGAAACCCCATATCAGGACTCTCCACTTTTCGTGAGAAAAAAAAACCCCGTCGTGCTAATTTTCTCTATATAATTTTCATTATTTTCTCATTCATTGGTGCCAGAAAGTAATGAATTATATATCGTACCCACCGTAAATCATTCATGCACACAGTCAGAAAATGACATCATCTGAATTGCAGAAAAAAAAGTATACATAATTTTAATCGAGCATGATACCGAGCGATTTTGAGAACGATTCGAGATGAAGTCACAGAGATAAGAAAAGGTATAAGGTTTGTCAACGCGCCGAGTCATCCTCGTCATTCTCACTCTCGCCCGTTTCCGTGGCTAAAAGTCGAGCCAGCAAAGTGACAGTGAAGACATAATAACCGTCGTCGCTCGCGCCCGACGAATTCTACACGCACTCGTAGGCATCAGCCATCTCCCCAATGCTCTCCGCGTCTGCATCGCTTCTCTTTTTTCTCACATCCTCTCCCTTTTTTTTTGATCCTCTCTCCGAATGCACTTTCGTGCTGGCTCATCGCAGTCGGCCCGAGTAATGATAATACCCCGAATAGTGCGTCATTATAAAGGGAAAGGATTTTTAACTTTATTTTCTCCTCGACTTGAGTCACAAAAGAAACCTTTTTTTCCATCTTTTTTTAAGGCCCGTATATATAAAACGTATATTCGAAAAAGGTATATTTTGATCCTGCGCTCATTTTTTTTTCAATGAATTTTTCGAAGGAGAAAAGTGACTGAAAATGTGTATCAAGGAGCGAAAATAATTTGAAGCTTTATTATATGCGAGGCTCTCTCCTGATGCTTTCGATCTGATCACCTAAATAATAGATGAGGCGGACGCTGCTGGGACGCGCAGGAGTTGATAAAAATTCGGCGCGTGTTCCCGTGGCGAGAGACCAATCAGGTAGGTGTATAATCATAACCCCGACGAGGTGCATGAATTCAGAGCGAGAAACATCATCAGGCGTTCGCGCGAGAGCAAGAGGGAGGAAAGTTTCTACTTCGTCCCATCAGCGTTGCGAAAGGAACGATGAATCGAGAGGGACTTCTCGAGTCAGCGAGCCAGCTAGACACGAAGCCGCGCGTCTGAAAATTTAAATTGGCCTAGATTAAGCTCCGACCCGCCGTGATCTTCGAGGCATGCAGGTTGCTTCGAAAAAATGAAATGTGTGACTCTATACGGGGTGTCTGCATAAAATTCAACTTAATTTCCCAAAATTAATTACAAAAATTATACAAAATTAATAAAAAGCGTCAAAGCAAATCAATATTTTGTCAAATTCGATCCAAGTGTGTAAATTTTTGTGTGAAAAAAGAATTTATATTTTCTCGAACGTTATAGAGAACACGTTTTTGTTCAGGACACCGAGTATTCGCGTTATTTCGTACACGACTCGTGTCCCAAAGTCGCAATTAGTTATACATCGTTGCCGAGTGAAAAATGAAAAAAGTATATGAGATATAAGGGAGGAGGGATGATGGCCACCGAGAAGCCGGGTTATTATCTAACAGCGCGGCAGCCGGGAGAAGAGACGAAAAATAGGGTCGAGAAAAAGGAGAAAAAATACGCAAGAAAGGGTGGACGTGCCGGCCACCGAAAAATTGCCAGCGAAATACCGTGCGCGAGAGATTTTTATGGCCTTTGATTGGAGCGCCGGTAGCAAATGTAATTGCCACGAAATATTTAGAATGTCGAGGCTCAGCTTGAGATAATAAGAGGAAAAAAAGTTGAAAAAATGTACGACGGACCTTCGACATGCAGGGAAGAAAAAAAAAAGGTCGAGAGATGCGCTGACGTTCGGGTCGCCTGGAGAAAAATATGGAGGAGGCGCGATCGCGGACGAGCCCTCGTCTCCCCGTGTCAGGCCTCCCGAGGAATCCCGTGTAACTAAACTACCTCCGCGAAACCACTTTTTTCATCATCTCGCGTTTTCACGCTCGAAAAATCGGAATGGCTCCGGATCCCCGGCTCGTCCTCTGCCCCGACGCGCTTTTATTCTCCTATTTTATTCCCCGCCGTGAGAGACGCGCATCGTTCACGATCGCACAGAACGACCGGCCGCGATGACGAATAAAATAAAAAATGAATTTATGAAGGATCGTTCGCGATGGAAAAAAAAAGAAATCAATTCTCGCTGCGTAGAAAGATGGAAATCAATTTATCGCAAAAAAACAGGGTGGTCCGAATTCAGCTCGATTTATTTATTCGTACTTGATATCTCGGGCAAAAAATAATTGCGTACGCGTACGCGCGCTGTAAAAAGCGAGGATGAAGGCCCGTGTCGGAAGTCGATGAAAGAAAATAAACTCGGCGTCGGATAGCTCCGAGGCGAAATATCGCTTCGAATCGCATATTAATGAATACGTTGCCGATGGCGTGGCTAATTTCTATATTGGATATTCCTACGGTGCATCGTGTCTGTAACGCGCTAAAATTGACTCTGATACCGCGCAAATCGGCTAATCGAGAGA
This sequence comes from Cremastinae sp. A BG-2022a, assembly GCA_030522545.1. NCBI lineage: Eukaryota > Metazoa > Arthropoda > Insecta > Hymenoptera > Ichneumonidae > Cremastinae sp. A BG-2022a. Next base: position 35,651 of record JAPYYW010000077.1, on the reverse strand, counting down.
AGGGCGTGGAAACTGCGTCGAGCTTCTCCGAGACGCGACTTTCATCCTCCGACCTTGCTCGCGTCCATTTTTCTCGATGAAACTTTTAGTTTCCGTTCAACACTCTACCACCGAGACCGGCGAGATATTTCATCGAGATTAATCAAGCCCCGACGAGAGCGAAAAGGTTTGGACTCAGGTATATAGATATCGAAAATTTTTAATCGGTAGGACACGCTCTGGAATATATTCATCATCCGCGATATTTTTAATATTCGAGACAAATTGAACTCGAATACAACAAAATTTGATCTAATATCTGTACTATTTTTAAGCTAATAATGCGTGAGAACTTCATTCGAGCGAATTGCGAAGAGAAAATATTTCAGGATTTCTAAGAAATATACAGTAAAACAAAAAGCTGCGATAGAATTTAATGACAAAAAGACAATTCTATGATTTACTTTTATGAGTGCTTACGGTTTAATAGCTCCTGTGTGTGCAAGAACGTTGCGTCTCGAATGTGAGATGAGCAGTGCGATAGCCTCGAGCTTTTTCACTCGTTTCAACGCTATCACAATCAGCGTCTGCCTCGTATTTAAAAACGACCATAAACTCTCGACAAGGCTGCGCCAAAATAAAAATGAAAAATGAGAAGAAAAAAAAAAGATCAATATTTATCGACATTCCATGCCTCGAGTCACTTTTTTAATCATTTTCTCTTTGATTTCGCTTTAATATTTCACTGTCGCCGATCTCACGCTCGCGAAAACGATTCGCACTTCAGGCCCACACGTTTGATCATGAGAATGAAAGGGAGTGCGAGAAAAACACGTACGTCCGACGATTCCGGGTACTCGGGGCGTATTTGGGGAAAGAGCGACTTTTATATTCGTGGGAAAGTTAGATGAGACTCGTCGACAAGCGGGAGGAGAGAAATTCTGAGCAAAGAGGACGTGCGACATTCCCGACGAATCTCGAACTCATCTCGCGCCCGGGTAACGAGCTTGAAAAAATGAGAAGGAAAAAAATAGTGGAAGGTTACTCGCGAATTTCTCGGTATAATCAGCAGAATGAAGTGTACACGAGGACGATCTCGGTCAGCTGCTCGTCAAGCCTGAAAATGTTAATTAATGAGTGTCGGCGACGGGGCGACATCAGGACCAGCGACAATAATGATTATTAAACGAGGTTGAACTCTCGCCCAGACCTTGGAATTAAAATTCGACTCCCGCTATATTTTCAAATACATTTATCAATATTTCACTCCTTCACTTTTATTTTTATCTCGAATATATCTCGAAAAGAACAAATTTCTCGTTTGGACAAAAGAAAAACGTTTACGAAATGCAGGTTGCTCGAAATACCTGAGCCCTTTATTATTTTTCAGCGTACCCGACGAGAGACGTACTCGGAATCCGATAAATCGATACGCGCGGGAGTGATCGAGAGAAAAAAACTTTCACTCGAGGACGAAATGTCCTTTGTGCTCGAAGGTACTTTCTCCGAGGACGCGTCGCAGCTCCGTTTCCCTTTTTTTCCTCTCGGTACGCATCCGCTCTCGCATTATCATGCATATTTCTTCATCCCTTTTCTTTTCTTCCCCGTTCTTTTTTCTCCGGGACAGATCACATTTTCGCCGGTTTTCACGGCCCTCGACACTCTCCTCGGGGCACGGAAATTGGTTTTATAATCCGGAGTACCCCTCGTAATCGTTACCAAACGTAAGGATAAATAATAATGGGAATTTTACTCCCATTCTCTCATTGTTGAATACCAAGGACACCTCTCGGGATTAATAGAATGGCAGGTGCATCATAATGTACACGTGCATAATACCTATTTTTCATTTATAGAATATCGAAGAGACATCCTCGTCGTCATATACATAGGACGTTCGTATCCTGTCACTTTCAAAAAAGAATTTGTGTTCAGACCTTGCATAATTTCGAATGAAATTCTTCGTAAAATAAACACGAAATGCACGTTTTTTTCAATTTTTGCGAAAGGGGGTAACTCAACCACCAATTATCAATGACGACCAGACATAAAAAGAGAATGGAAAAACACGTAGGGACTCAATATTCTGGTAATGATACATTTTAAAGGGCCATTAAGATAGCGACCACACAGAAAAACGTACCAAGAGGGGAGTTCCCAAAAGTGTGGAAGGAGAGCAAAATTTTTGGGGGATAGGACGCTTTTTCGGCTGGATGTGTCCGATTTGGCTGGAACAGATTGACATGTCGGCTTAATAACACATTTTTTTCAGGGTTCCCTTCCAGTACGCCCTCTTTCGTGATTCCACGGTCCTTCCTCTTTTTATTTTCCATCTTCTTCCCTTCTCTCCGTTCGTCGATCTTTCTTCGTGTGTTATTCCCGTGGCTCCTGCGACGACTCTCGTGGATCCACGGGACGATGCCGCGCCCACAAGATCGGTATCTCTTACCGCTAAATCCGTGCACGTGTGTGGCTTCGCAGGGATCCCTAACCGTCGTCTAATAACTCGTCCACTACCGGCAATCTGCTCCGCCGTGCGTTATCGCCGTGCCAAACGATTCTCTCTCCTTTTGTTTTGAAAAAAAAAAAGAAAGCCAGAAGATATATACCTGTTAGCGTCGATCCGATCGAGCAATAAATAATGTTCCAATTTCAACCGCGAACTTTCAATTTTGTTCCCAGGTCGCGCACGGTCCCGATCGATTTTTTGAATTTCTGGAAAGCATAAATTATACTTTCTACCGGTTGAGTTCTCGCTTTCGTGAAAAATTGAAACTGTTCTCGACGGAAGCTGTGACGGAACGCTCAAAAATGGCTCTATCGAGGCGTCCACATGTCACATCCGGCCTCTCAACGACAGTTCCGAGTTTCTGTTTTCCTCGCGTCGCGCGCGGTGTCTGGAAAAGCTAAACGTTTTTATATCTCGCCTTGTACTCGTTTTTTTTTACGGAAGGGCGTGTGTGTTGCTCTGCAATTCGATCAAAGGGAGAAACGCCGCTCAACTCTTCCGCCCACCCTTGAAAAACTCGTAGTTCCTGGCACGTACCGCAGAATCTTTGCTTGTAAAGAAAGAGAAGAGGGTATGTAGACGGAGGGAGAAAGCGAGCGATGTATATAGATAGAGAGGCGGCAAAAAGCGTGTAAACCGGAAAGCACGAACGGATCGCAGCAGAGCTCGAGGAGAGTTTTCTCGCGTCAGTGTGGTCCGCAAGAGAAAAGAGAGAAAATAAAAGACATACGCACGAGAGAGTCCGGACGTTCTGGCATACGTCCGCCCCACGCGACCTCAATTTATTCGACACCTCCCCTCGCCCTCAGCGTTTCGGGGGAAAAAAGTGCTCCGGTTGTTCCCGCTCGTTCTCCCGGACGGGATAATCCCCCACAACGAAAAATATTCCAGATCCGTATGAGCGTATTTATAAATGCGCGCGGATCCCCCGGTCCCGGGGAGAGAAAAATGCGCCGATGATGCATTTCGAGAGCGTAAAAGAGTTATTATGCTAATGGGGAGACCATCCCTAATTACCCATTCGGTGCATGGTCCTTCAAACTCTCCGTACGATATCCTCGAAAGTTCTTCGAGGGCTGAGCGGGCTCTTGGGCGCAGCCCTCGCGAGGAAATCAAGCGCCCAGCGCCAGAGTCGATTCGATGGAAAATCGTTAATTACCTACCAGGACGACGACCGATGCACCTGCCGTCGAAGGAATCCTTTCCTCTCTCGTTATTTCTCATCATCCTCTCTGCTTTTTCAATCCCCTCTCGTATTTGCTCTCCCATCGCTTTTTCGTCATTCCGAGAGACAAGTTCGGTAAATAATATATGTTTAGAAAATGACTCGGCAGCTTCGTGTTATCAAGCTGACTTTTCCGCTCGCTCTGAGGAATCCCGCGTTGAGCCCTCTGAAATTCCAGCCGTTAACGACTCTTCCACGAACTCCGAGCGAGCTTGATTAAACGCATTACAAATAGGGAGAAGCATATAGGAAAAAGCGGCGATTCTAGCGCAGGAATTCCAAGTATCCGCCTATCCTCGTCCGGCTCTTGATCCGTTCTCGAAAATTATTCCGATTCGCAAAATTTCAGGAATGGCAAAAGTTTCACGAAAATTCCGTAAATTCTCTCCGTTGTGCTCCTGCTCTGGTCGCTTTGGTCTCTCGGGGACTCGGGAACTGGCTCCGGGGTCTAGACAGGGGCGGGTCGCCCGAATTTCTCGGCGGAAAACGCGCGTTCGCGAAAGTCGCGTCGCAACATGTGTTCGAGAGGGAGAAAGGCTGGCCACGTGTTGGTGGTCCCGGCGGGTCGGCTGCTTCTGGGTCCGGCGAGGAGAAATCCTCGGACGCCGACAAAGTCCTGTCAAAAACCAGAGAGACTCTTGTCCCATTGTCAAGGGCCCCCGTGACAAAACGTTGCATTGTCGTGACTGCTGCTCGTTCGGCGTGCAACTCCGAATCACTGCGGATTCTCAATAGAGAATGAGAAAAACAACGAAAAAAAAGAGCGACGTGTCTTCTCGGAGTTCTTCATCCTCACAAAAACAAATTCCCTACAAAAAGGGAGGAAACTCTCAAAAATATTTCCAGAGAGACTTCTCGTTTTGACGATATAAGCTTCCATATAAACGTCATTTTCCTCATCGTTTTGTTACCCAAACGTTGCGTCTCTAAACGCTATATATTTTCCGATAGTAAAATAGTCTTTTGTATAGAAATAATTCGAGAGCTTAACCGTACGGTTTACGGTAACAACCGGGTTTTTCATCCCCGCGCGCTGCCTCTTTCGGTTCCCCGACGAAGCTCTAGATACGCCTCGAACGAGAGCGTGCTGCGTTCGCTGTGTATAATTAAGACTGTCCGCTCTTCTTGCTCCACACAATAAAGCAATCATAATAAAACGGCGTAGCGTTCTTATTTGACTTACCGGAGAGGAAATCCTGGCTATACTCCGGCGAGGTTAATTCTCTCTCTCTCCCTCCCCGGCGTGTCTCCCGACGTCGGCGCGGGGCGTGCTTTCCTTTATACAAGCTCGCGAGACGTTTTATATACGAGAGCGCGCGGGGGGAAGGGGGGGGGGGCAGGAGAGGAACGCGGCAGAAAAATCGCGCTGCTAGCTTGAAGCGTGCCAACTTGGGAGGTCGCGGGTATCCCGCGGTGGGGGATGCCTCCACCGTCCTAAATATGTTATTAGTTCGGTCGTATAACTGCTTCATTTTGAGTGGATGGCCCGAAGGGGATCATCTGCCCGGCTCTCTTCGCTTTTTTCTCCCTTTTTGCCAACTTCTCGCTCTCTCGCTCTTTCGCTCGCTTCGTCTCTCTTCCGACTCTCCCTCTCTCTCTCTCTTTCGCCGTTCTCGAGGAGAGTCTTCTCGAGAGTCCTGGACAGCTTCCTCGCGAAATAAGCCCGAAAGCATCGAGCGAGCGCATAGATCGGCCCTCCCAGAAGTTCTTCCAGGGAGGCCTAGATTGTTTAATCGTCCCCCCCTAATCAATGTCTCACCCCCGAAATCCTGTCCCGGGAAGCTCCCAGCCTGTAATTTAGATAAATCGCTGTATGGAGAATTTGTGCAAGGAAGCCCAGGACACATCCTGCCGTACGTGGCTGATGCGCATGCTTTCATTCGGAGAGGGATATAGGCGTCGCTCCGGGCCCGTGGAACGTCTTAATTTCGTAGCCCCCGAGCTCTTCCTTCCTTCTTCCCTCCCTCCCTCCCTCCCGGCGGGCCGTCTGCGTGCAAACTGCACACACGAATTTCCGAACTTTCGTCGACCCTCGAACATCGTGTAAATGGAAATTTGATGGAATTACGTGAATTGAATTATTGGCCCGTCGACGTGAATCTCTCCTCGCGTTCCCCGCAGTCGCTTAATTAATGTTTTCGGGCCTAAAACGCACACGACGAGAGGCTCCATCAAAATTATTCCGACCTCAAATTCATCAGGAAAAAAATAAATAAGAAATTTATCGCATTTAAACTCCGTGTGGTATTAACTCGCCTTATTGCGTGCTCATTTTTCCTCGTACATATTATTTTTTCCCTGTCGCGCTTCTGGTCTTCTTTGTCCGAGAGACGAATGAAGAGCAAGAAATCGTTAAAGCTTCCAGAGAGCTTCTTCATCTCGAAAAAGGGGAGTTTTTGTCTTCGTCCGCTCAAACGTTTACGTTACAATGATTATAGGAGACGGACGTACCGACTCTCGTACTCTCTCGAGGAAGCCCGAACTCTCCTTCAATACACGGTCATTAATACGTTTCTGGAACATAAAAGCTCCCCAAATGGCCGACTATTAAGCGCTTCGCCATTACAAAGGGTTGCTTTTACCAAAGTTTATGTCATTCGAGCAAGAAATACATGCGGTACATTTTTAATTTTAATCAAAGGAAAATTTGAATGGATGAAAGAAACGAGAATTATAGAAACGCTGATTTTACTTATTTAGACACTATATAAAATAAAAAATTAATTTTTCAGCCTCTTTTCATCACAATACAATTTTTAAATAACTTTCCTTCGTATGCATAAAAAATTCTTGTAATGAAAGGAATTTTAAACTTCTCCAGAGCTTTACAAATTTTAAGGATAAAAAAATATTATAAAATCACGAAATATATCGAGTTACTAATTTTACTTCTGAGAGCATTTTTTAAATAAATAAAAACAAAAAAATGTTTTTCTAACGCGAAAAGTATATACTGACGCGTAGAAAAAGTTTTTACTGAATATATCAAGAAAGCGAAAAAATTTAATTACAGATTTGGTTCTTATACCGAATTTGTGGGAAACAATCGGGGAGGTTCGAGGCCAGATCCGTGATCATCAATTTCTCGATTCTCTCTCGGCATATACTGGCGCATATATACATGTATATTCTGGAGGGCCGCGAAACGGAAGGAACGGGAGAGGACTCTCTTGCCGAAAAGCCCGGGACCACACATGCGGAGAGAGTCCGAAAGCCACGACTTTTATGGAATCCAATTCAATTTCGTATCACGTAATTGCGCATCGCGTGCGCATCCCGGAGGAGCACACACGTCGATTTTTTTATCTCCATTTTTTCTCTCCCGGCGCGCTCCCTCCCGAGATTTAAGCTTCCTCGCGCCGGAAGAATCCGTGTAATTCCGAGATTGAACGGATCTACGCCTCTCTCTTATACCCTCGAGCATCATCGACTTTATATCCCTTTCGAATTGTTATTAACATTATCCCGGGGGAATAACGATTATAAAAATATCAATAAAAATCAGTAGTGAATTTTATGTAAAACTGTTAGGGGCTGTACAGCTCATATCCGCAAGAATCTCGCATAAAAACGAGAGGAGAAAAACGCGCTGGAATGAACTATAAACACAAAAATTCGTTTATATTGTTCGAAACGCGACAGTGCACCTGTGATGGTTCGTTTTTTTTTTCTACCTTTTATCTCACTAATCGGTTCTCGTTCGAGTTAAAAGTTGGGAAAAAGATGGGGGAAAAAAGGACGGGGATAAATGAAAGAACAAGCGATAAAGTCGAGGACGATGACGCTCGCGACAGGACCGCCCAGGACGATGAAATAACCGGGAGCATTTGGACGGGGAAGTTCCAATCTTATTTCGTATCACGTCCGAAAAATTTTTAATCCGCGGCTTTGACCGGCTCCTAACGACGATCGACGAGTGCTCGAGCGCTAATTGCGGAATCCTCTGATCTCTCGGGAGCGCGTCCAAAATACACATTTGTATGTCTGCTCCTTTTTAGGGCCCGAATTTTCAGGCGGGAGCGTCATCGAGACCGTATCGCGAAAAGCCGAAGGTGTGCGCGAGCTCGACAAACAATATATACACACATAAAACCCGAACGAGAAATAACGTTTTTTTTATCTAAACGATTAATTTACGATCTGAAGAATTTTTTTCTAAACGACCGCATTCGCGGGCGCGTTCCTTTTCTGAAATTTCGCTTATTAGTACTTCAACAAATTTCAAACGTTATTCTCGAGATACTCGCTCTTATTATCGAATTTAAAAATGCTAACGATCCTCTCGACGAGTAGTCCTCGTCGGAGAATGGGGAGCGCGTTTTCCCTCGCATGCCGCCGATCTTCGTACTCTCGGAGCATGTTTCCACTTATAATAACATTCGGAAACGCGTAAATACACCCGAAGTAGCTAAAAGCGGCGAGTCGAGGGGTGCACGATCGTTTTTTTTTCTTCCTCGACTCTGCTGTAGGTCGATCCGTAACAAGTCTCGGCATGGTCCACTCGTTTCGACACACTCATCCTTCGGTCAGGAGTGAATAACGATTTTAAGAGGCGCAGAAAAAATACATACTCATTCTGATGCTTTCGAACAAAGGATTAGAAATCTGCTCCGACCCCCGAAGGGTCTCGAACGTTTATTTTTATATATTTTTAATTGTATATATATATGTATATATAATATATAAAAATCGATTGAAAATCAGAAAAATTTCTCAAACGATTTATCACAGCTCCGCGCAAGTTTAACACCTGATCAGTTTTCGTGCAGCGAAGCTCGAGCCAGCGTGCTCCATAAAAATCCAATTTTTATGTCGCTTAACTCGACACCGATATGCTAATTAGACCGAAACACTTTTACGCGAGATTTTTTTTCCTCCTCCGTAAACCAGATTATTATTTCGCGTGTATGCTTTTTAATGGATAAGCTACGTACGTCCTGAGCCTGTAAACAATTTTGCCCGGGAAAGAAGTCTTCGAATCGGAGCCACCGAGGAGGCAATACCGAGAGAAGCGTCGTAAAAACGCCGAATTCATTTTCGCAGGGTAAATAAACGAGGAGGAAGAAAATCCAGGACTCTCGATATCGCTCGCCCAAAGTTACTTACGCTCTGGCTACATTTTTGTCACTTTCGCGCAAGTTAAGGTCCAATTAAGCACGAAAGAAATTTTTTTCCGCGTCCGGATATATGTAACGTGTGTTTCCCCTTTTTTAAATAAATTGATAGGGAAGTTTGAGTAATTAAAGAAATTAGACGAATGAGGAGGGATGAATAAAATAAGGTAAGAGAGGAGATTTTCCTTTTTATTCCCGCAATGATGTTTAATTAAAAGTCGCGAGTAGGAGAAACTGGTTGAGAGAGAGGGTTCGCTCCGTAAACAAGCCCGTAATGACTCTCGTAATTGCTTAATTTCTGTTTCGTCCGCGCGCGGTGCGCGTGCGCCGGATAGAAGAGCTGGGAATAGAGCGCGAGAGAGCGCTGGCGCAAAAGCGGCGAATAACTCAACCGCTTATTAAAAATCTTAAAGAAAAACCGTTCCCGTTTATATGCTCGGTTGAAATTAGCTAACCGCTGTGGAAGGCTCTTTAAACGACGACGAGGACTTTTTCTCGTGCGCCTCGCTTTATTTTCCTCCCGCATTTTTTTTTTCTTTTCTCCCCTCTCGAATACTTTTTCGCATTATTCTTCTTCTTCGCTCGCGCATTTTTCTCCCATCCTTTGTCGAATCGGGGCTTCTCGCGGAATGAGATCGTCCGAAGGGATTATTTAGCCACGAGGGCGAGAGTCTCTCTGACTTCTTAATTGCAATAAGCGGCGGATAGGTCTATTTCGAAAAGGGATGACTACTGTTCAGCGCTGCCGGGTGCTATCTTTCGCTGCGATCCGATAAATTTTTCGAGCCGTCCGAATCTTAATGCCGTGGCAAAATCAATTTATCGTGGGTGGCTGTGCGCCCAGTCCTGGCTGCGCTGTAATTAAATTGTTACTTCGGGCAGAGACCGCACGCCAATCGACATGGGCGGCCACTGAACACCCACACGTTACCCGTCTCGCTCTCTCTTATCCGCACTCTCTTTTTTCCTCCTCCCTCGCCCTTTCGCGTATTTATTGGCCTTTTATTCCGAAGCTTGTCCTCTATTAATAACCTAGCGTATTAATGAGTCCCACGAGGCATATATACGCGCTGGAGTTTCCTCTTTTTTCCTCGCCCTCCGCGCGCGTTTCTTTCGTTCCGTCCGACGCGTGGGTGGCGAACATTGCCGTAGGTGTCTCGCGGAACACCGTTGCAATGCGTGAAACGCATTTCGCCAAAATAAATAAATAAATTCGAGAAAAACATTATCTCGTGTCTCTTCGATCTCTCTCTCTTTCTCTCTTTTCGCTCTCCTTCGTGTTCTCTTTCCCTCTCTAGAATTCATGGGAATGTATGCCCGTACGGGAATCTCTCGTCGGAGAAATCATTTTTTTTTGTTTATCATAATTATTATGCGGGTATACCTTATTTCCGAGGAATATACGCACTCTTTATCGGACACGCCGCATTTTTTCTCCCGCCTGCCTCCATCTCTGTCTCCTCCGCTTAAACGATGAGCGGTAAAAGATCACAAAGAGACTCGCTCCGAAGAAAAATCTTCGTGCCGGACTGTTTTTCCTCCATAATTGGCGGCGCTCGATTTACGATCGTGTCCATCCAGTCGTGAATACCGATGAGTTTGTGTACACCGGACGCACGAAAAAGGAAAAAAAATCGTAGATTATTGTCCGCTGTGACGTATATACGATTTATCAGTCGTAAAGCGACTTTCACGGTCGTATATCAGAGATATCAAAAGTCCGAATCGCCCTGACGTCCCGATGACTCTTTACTTTCGTAAAAAAAAAACAACAGTTATCGAAAATGATTTTTTTTTCGTGCCAAAAGAGAAAAGTGTGCAAAGAAATGATTTTTTTGTCTTGCAAGGAGAGAATTTTGTACGAAAAATGCAGTATGTAAAATTCTCTTCCGTGTAATTTTCCACCGTCCAAGAGAGGGAGCGACTGGCAAAAGTAATTAAGCTTTCCCGCCGGGGCTTTTCGGCATGAAGACAGAGAAAGGGGAATAAAAGACGGAGGATGAATGAACGCGGAGCGTGGTAGCCGCGCTTGAGAGAGGAAAAGAGAAGAAGGAAGGGAGATAGAAGAGAAAGAGAGAGAAGAGAGATGAAAGAGCAAAAGAGCGTGGTGGCTGTCGTCCGTTTGGTCAGGGAGCAATTTCGTTGAAGGGACAAATAATTGGCAATAATGAGCGAGATGCTACTCTCGCGAGTCTTTGACTCATCCCTTCCCTTCGCATCTCGTCGCTCGGCAGCGACGAGAGCGACTGTCTCAGGACCAGACAAATTGGACCTTCGCGCTATCTCTCTCGTCCTTTCTCTATTTTTTTTAAAACTATTTTGTTGCCTCTCTCTCTCTCTCTTATTTCTCTCCTGATGCATCTCTTTGAAGGAATATATATAGCGTAACGAAAGAGGACCTCAAGAACTCATTGACGTATAAAAATCCTTTCGGCAGAGGCATCAACGCGCAAAGATAATGAACGTTGGCACGCGAAAAAATTCGCCGCGCTCTCTTTCTCTACTTTTTTTCTCTCCTCTCTCCGTCTTTCACCGAGCAAGTGTTTTGTTCGGCCATTAACGATCCAGGAGAACGGAATCCGTGTCGCTTCTTATCTCGCGAGCGATGTTTTCTCCCGCGACCACCGCCAGAGTTCGTCAACTTAATTAGACGTTTCGGTTTATACGAGCCCGTCAATTAGTAGATCATACTTTTATCGCGTTCACGAAAGAAAAGGTGCGAATATGGCTGCAAAACTAAAAAGTATAGTCAAAGTAAAATATTGGTCAAAAAGTATAGCTAAGAGAATAAATTTTATTTTTGGTGTATTTATATTGATGGGTTATTTTAATTCGGGACGATTCTCGCGAGAATGACAGGACAATAATATGGCTCTGTTCATCTTGGCCGATAGCCTGGAGGAAAAAAGAGAGAGAGAGAGAGAGCCAGGGAGGCTCTCGGCGAGGAATTCACCTGCCAAATGGCAATAAATGTTGACCAGCCGTTGTCGAGCGAATGGCACTCTTCTGGCTCTTATATCAATGGAAGGCAAAGTAATTAAGTCAAGGGACACAGCAGAGAGAGCGAGCGATTCGGCGATCCTCCGTCCCGAGGAGGTCCGCCGATTAATTTTTCATTGGCCTCGAGACTCCCTCGATGCACCGAATACATTCACCACCGACGAATCCTCCGCTCTCATGATTTATCATCGATTCTCGGTATCGCGTCGCTCTCCCGTCTCTCTCCGAAAGCAACATCGTATTTTATTCTCGCTCATTCCCCAGCCCGGATATCTCCGAGCGAATTAGCAATGCTGATATCCCCGCTCGATCATTTTTTTCGCCGATAACCCGATCTCCGAACACTCTCCTGCCTTCTATTCCCTTCAATCGATTCTCCTGCCTCGATATTTCATTGATTATCGTACACTCCGCGGACATTTCAGCCAAGATTCCCAACTCTGGACTCTGTGGAAACTTAGGGAGATACCCCCACTCTTTTGCTTTTAAAAGAGAGAAAGAAAATGAGGGAGAAATAGCGCAGATCGTACATTTCGCTTATAACGACTGTGTATTCCCCTACTTTTGAAGGGACTAGAAATCTTACGGAGATGAATCTTAGGCAGGGAGCACTGTAATCCGATCAAATATAATTACGACGAAGCAGGATACATTTTCGAGGCGACGGAAAGGAATCGAGAATTCTCGCAGAAGCTGGAGACTTTCATTAAAAATTATTCGTCGAAAGATGGACTCTCTCTTTCTCTGTCTGTCGTCTTGTAAACGCTTCTATACCCCTCGTTTTCGTATAATTTCGTCGTTAACCGCGACCGGTTGAATCGACCTTGTACACACGAGCCTCTCTGGTCACACATGGACGATTTCGTATACGCGTGTGTGGATTATTGTGTTTATAAGCGCGTATCCATGTATGGTAAAAAATTGCTCACGTATACAAAGTTGGCCAACGGTACAGGCATCAGGTAGCCACAGGCCGCGATAAAGTGACGGATAAGTATCAATAATGATGAGCATAATTAGGTGTCAAGGCTACACTTTTGATTCTCGCCACCCAGACGTGCCAATTTTTCCTCAAGGTCCCTCGTCAATTATACGATCGAAATTCAACCGGTAAATCCGCGTATACGCTCGATCGCGGATTATATGCTCGCGCGAGAGAGAGTAAAAAAGCGAAAAAACGCCTCGCGGAATAAAAATGTTTTTTTCCACCTCGTTTTTTCGAATCTCTTCTCGTTTCACACGGAAATAAACGGACGGTCTTCCGAGGATTCTTTCACCTTCGGACGGCGGCTCTTCGACGAAGAGTAATCCTGGAAAAATAAAGAGAGGGCTTGCGCCTCATTTCTTTATTTTCTTTTTCGATAGTGGAATTTATTGGCCTCTTTTCTCTTTAAGAATTTTTTTTATATACAGCTTTTTGTTTCTCTGACGCCCTTCTGAGCTCAATAACGCGGGCAATCCTGCGCTGCCACGTCGAGGAGGGTTATTTTCCGCGGGCAGTACTTTTCGCATTGTTCGTCGGTTTCCTTTTCCTAAAGAACATTCTTGTTTCCTCCTTTTTTTCGCTCCTATCCGGTTAGAGACTAAAACGAGCTTCCAGAAAACTTTAAAATACATTCCCGAGTTTCGCTCTCGCTAAAACGGAGGATTACGATCTCGTAAAATGGCGCAAAAAGCAATAAACGTCTTTTCGACAGCTGCGCGATTCGCATTTCTCACGCATTCCCTCCATGAACATTACTGGAATTTCACGATACTCGTTATTCCGAAATGAAAATTATTATTTTCTCGAATTTATACTCTTCTAAATCCATAAAATATAGTAAAAAAATAAATAAATTTTACCATTACACGAGATTTTATTCGTTGATTAAAGCTCGAGGTGAAAAGTCCATTACGAACGGGGCCTTCGCTTCTTCCGAGATGAGGAACAGATTAATTTTTGCCCCTGCAGAGTTATATTTTTTATCATTTTTCTTTTTCTCTCAGGCACAACGGGATTGCACTTCTTGATGAAGGCCCGCGGGTTGTTTGTCCCTACACCAATCCTGAGCTCGTGTGTACAGAAACAACCAATTATTACGTTTGCGGATCCTTTGGGTGCGTTCATGAATTAGCAGTTGACGCGTCAGTGGCTGGGCAAAAAAGTCTTGACGAATTGGTCACCTGGCTCACCGCAATTTCTTATTAATTCCAAGTTTTCCTCTCTCTCTCTAACTCTCAGAGCTACAAGAAATTAGCATCAAGTCTGGAGTTAATAATCCAGAAAAGTGAAAAATCAGAGCGTATAAAATACATCATCTTAGTTTTTATTTCCTCGTGTTTATTCTCGTAAAAAGCCCTCTCAAACGTGATATGAATATTGATTTAATTGAGATTTAATTACGATTGAATGGTAGCAACTCCCCGGTTCGTTATCGTCCCCGATTAAATTTGTCTCGTCCGGGCGTAATTCAACTGCGCGCGAGCGGCGCTCCTCTTGAAACGCAGATTAAATTGGTGTGCAGTCTTTGGGAATACGTACGTCGTGTGGTAAGGGCAAATTGTGCGCGGAGACTTGAGGGCTTTCAGCCGAAGGGACACGGTTAATTAATCGTGAAGGAGGCGCTGGGGGACAGGCGGGCAGGGAGGAAGCTCGTTCTGTAGCCAGCGAGGGTAACCACATGCGGGATACGCGGATGGCTCGTTAAATTTTAGGACTCTGTACAGACACAGTGTTTCGAGCCATTCCGCGTCCCCGAATTCTAATATGAGATATTCGTACATGAAATCTCTTATGTAGATATTACGAGATATTTCGGACGTGTCTTTCATGCAGTTCAAATTTTATTCGAAGATATCGATATTTTCGCTATTTGAACGAATTTCGTATTAAAAAAAATTCTTGATAAAAGATTTTTGACGCTTCTTCATGCTTTCTCATTGAAAATATTCATTTTTTCCAAATTCTTAATAGTTTGTTTTACAATGTTTTATTAATTAGTAGCTCTTTTTTCACAAATATATATTTTCATCATTCAATTTAATCTTATTATAATTTTTTTAAACTTTAATTCTTTAATTCAACGATTGTATAATTTGACTCCAAAGTACCGATTGAACCATGCACTTTGATTAATAAAAAAAAAGGTGAATTAAAAGTATTTCTTTGCGAAAAATATAACTCGATGTATATTTTTTGTTTCACGAATCAATAATTGCTCCCGATCACTGTCGAGGTCTCCGCCGGAAGAGAATATAGAGAGCGGGGATGAAAGAATGCCTGCACGTGATGGCACACGACGTGTTTACCGAGTCGAAAGCACGCGCGTTTGCCGGAAATCGCGTTCCAGCGGCAAAAAATTGGCTCCGACGAAATCGACAGCGATCAACGTTGGGACTCGGATATCGCGTCCTGGAAAAAGGAACGCGAGCAGGATGAAGGACGAGAGTCGCTCGCAAAAATGTTCAATTTTTTAACGTTATAGTAGCGTGACATTTCCTGATATCGGTCAGCGCTGTTGGTGATGGACTTTTTTCGCTCGCTGAAAGTATGATTCATTGCCGAGCCAGTTTTGAGACCACCCAGCTGAAAATCTCGCTCTCTCGTTTCTCCGTCTCCGTGTACGTATATCTGGGCTCGCGAGACGACTGTTGTGTTCTCGAATCGATACGGTGGCCCGCGCGCCCACGCTCCGTTTCTCCGTCGTCCGATCTCTCTCCGCGCTCTCGTTTCTCTCTTCATCTCGATCATGCACGAACGAAGAAAAGAGACAGCGTCGATGTTCCTATCTACAGCTTATTTTATGCGAAATCTACTCTCTCTCTCTCTCTTTTGCTCTCTCGCTCAGCACTAGCGCGGAGAAAAGTTTCGCTGCTTCCTACACACGGGGGTGGGCCCACCTGGGACGCAATCGCTCCTGGAGATACCGGGATAAAACTCGTCGGCGGCCGAATTAGAGAACTCGCGAGGCCTTTAATTGAAGCCCTGAATAATGATCGTCGATCCGACGATGCTCTCGCTGTCACGAGGGTGGCCACGAAAAATAATGTCCCAGCGTCGCCCTCAATATATTTTATACGGAAAATTATACTAATTTTTTTATCATGCTGTAATCACGTTTAGAAAATTCTGAAGATTTTATTTTCATTACATAAAGCGAGACCCAGTGTGACACTCACTGAATTTTTTGAAATTTGTTTTTATTTTTATTTTAAGAGCCTATTCGATCGGAATTTTTCCGTAGATTACGAAAATGATAATTATTCGGAGCACAATCCAAAAATTCATATTGAATTTCGCCCCAAATAAGTAGCATTTTTTAAATATATCTACAGGAAATTTTGCGATCAATTATTTATTTAAAAAAAAACATAAAGCTTATAATATTAGTTAATCGGAATAGAGCGTATTATGCGAGGTTAGAAAATACGCTTAGAAAAATCGCAAAATATCAATTATAAAATGTCGAAAAGGAAAAAGCGGCCGCGTTGCTGCTCTTAACTGTAAAATTTTCACCTCTCAATCTTGAGTGGTGCAGTCACTGCCGTTTTACAAGCGATCGTCGATATATTGACAGATGCAAAATCACGATGATTAACGAGCTGAAATTTTTCGACACCTACACAACAATATTGCCATTTCTTTTCTACGTTCCCTTGTCCTCGGAATGACCGTAATACATATACGTCTCGCGCAAGTTATGATCGACGAACGGGGTCTACCGACACTCGATTCGATCCATTACGCGCTCCGATTTACAGGATATTTATGCCAGATGCGTGCACGGACGATTATATATCGCCGGGATTGAAGATTACAACGTGAACGCTGTATAAACATATTATCGAAAGCCACCGGGAATATTATCTTTGCGATCGTAAATCATAGAACAGAAATATAAGGAGAACGATCGCGCGTATACCGCATTAAATCACTTAAGCCCGGGACGAGATACGCCCCGCATCTCTTCGGGCTACGAACACTTTGATATCTAGATCTTTAGCTCGCTCTGACTCAATATTGGAGAAATAAAAACGTCGCAAGAAATCGCAAATAGGCTCACCGTGACTCGAGGAATCAATTTTTTCAATCAGGAGCCATACAAAATTCTTGAGATACTTATAAGTGAAATATAGAGCGCAAAAAGTATGTATGGCTGGTTCGATGATAAAAGAATTTACGATCGTCGATGCGTGCCAAGTAGTCGCCTGGACGTTTTTTTTTTCTTCCAAGTTACATCCGTTGAGATTTTCCACGAAGGGGCTGAATATCCTTGAATAAAGAGGCAAGAAGGAGTGCATATAAATCCCCGCGGAGGATTCCGCGCTGGTGCAGAAAACATATAGAGTTTCGTCGGAGTTCCGGTCGAGGACGGTGACGCGCGAGCCTCGACTATCAATGAGCGATCGCTGACGATATTCGTCGCGGAAAGAAAATCCGGTCGGACTGGTACGGGTCTCAATTTAACTCTCTCGGACGTTAATGTCTCTCGACTGTCTCCATTTTCTCTCGGCGCGTTTTCTTTTTCCGCCCTTTCCTTTTTCTCCCTCTCTTCAACTTATTTCTATTTTTCTCTCATTTCATTCTCGCAATCCCGTTCAAACATTACGTCCATTCACTCGACGTATCGCGTTTATCGATTCAATGCGCGCCCCGAGTTTACGTCCGCACGTCGGTTCATTCAGCGAAGATGCGTCGCGATATTTCGCGTCGAGTCAATCTCGTTTGTCAAACCCTCCTTGTTGCACATATTATGCGCGAATGAACGACTAATGAAAAGTTTCGTATTACTCTTTATACGAGCATCATCCCCGTCCAATTTTGATTAAATTGTCATATATATACCCCCTATTATATAATTACTAGCAGGCTTCGCGCCCTCGCGGTAATAGAAAAACTGATCCAAAATCCAGTTTTTTGGTTCATTCAATATGAAATCTTCAATTTCGCCCCAAATAATTAACATTTTCGTTATCTGCGGGAAATTTCCGATCGAATAGGCTCTTAAAATCGATAAAAAAAAATTTCAAAAAATTTGGCGAGTCACACTGGGTCTCATGGACCCATGAAAATTTCAATTAGCAATATATTTCCTTTTTCTTGACGAAATGAACTTTATAAAGTGTGATTTTTAAAGATTTTTACAAAACTAAGCGAATGGCGTTGGAATTACGTCAATTCATCAATTTTTTAAAAAGTTATTAGCCCTTAAAGATTTTTGAAAAAATGGAAAGGGGTGTACCTTCAAAAAATCGCAAAATTTTTCAAATTTTTTTTTATCGATTTTAAGACCTTATTCGATCGGAAATTTCCCGTAGATAACGAAAATGCTACTTATTCGAGGCGCAGTTCAAGAATTCATATTGAAAAATTAAAAAAACTGATCTGAAAGTCAGATTTTTGGCTCATTCTATATGAATTCTTGGAATTCGCCCCGAATAAGTAGCATTATCGTTATCTACAGGAAATTTCCGATCGAATAGGCTCTTAAAATCGAAAAAAAAAATTTCAAAAAATTTGGTGAGTCACACTGGGTCTCATGGACCCATAAAAATTTTCGATTAGCAATATCTTTCCTTTTTCTTGACGAAATGAACTTTGTAAAGTGTGATTTTTTCAGATTTTTACAAAACTAAGCGAATGGCGTTGAAATTACGTTAATACATGCATTTTTTTAAAAGTTATGACGCCTTGAAGATTTTTGAAAAAATAAAAATGCCTCAAAAATTATTTTTCTTCAATACGTTGATTCTTGTCGTATATAACTTTTGCGTTAAACAATGCAAATTATTATTTTTTTCGTTTATATATTCATATATTATGGGAATCTGCGAAATGAAGATTTTTATCTCGGTTAATTGAAAATTTGTAGACAAACATGTGATTACGAACGTAACAATTAGTGCTAAATGGTCAGGTCGATGTTTAGATTGTGGGAAAAAGAAGATGAGGATCTGGTCGCCCCGACTGACCAGTTTTAAGCCTCGCAATTAGATGGCCAACGGAGAGGGACTCTATCCCGAGTACGAGCGACATTCGAACACCGAAGAAGCTTTTAAAATCATTTTTCGACAAAGTAATACCGTATAATTATCGTTAAGAGAAAAGTTAATCACAATTCTCGACCGTCAATTACGAATAATTTCGTACGATTATTCTGCATCTTCCAAACGAATGTATAATTATTTCGTTATATAAATGAATACAAAACTTTTTATTATTTTAGTAAAAGAAAAGAAAAAATTCGCTTCCTTCCGAGAAAGAATGTGCATGTGTATCGTGAATGTTATTTTTATCGATAATGGGCGTATTAACGAAAATTATTGCATTTCTCACGTACGTTCGACAACGTGTGCATGCGTGTGTGGAGAGTGAAATATCGCAGCTCTGCGGTCGTGGCGAAATGTTGCGGCGAAAATATATTTTTCGATGAAATAGCTCCGTCATGAATCACGTTATTATGAATATAATGGCTTGTACAGAAATCACTCCAGGGAGTAATACAACGTAAGTAATTGCGATTATATATATTTATCGAATTTCAACTCTCGAGTATATCTCTCGCGAGCCCGTATGTCTGTGAAAAAGAAAGCGTATATATATTCGAGAATTTATTAATGCGAATTCGCAACAAGGATCACTTCGATCTGGTCCAATTTGAGAGATTATTTATTAGCTCGGTTCCCGGGGAGTGCTCGCGCGAGTCCCGCTGCGCCGTTAATTGGAAAATTAATCTCCGCGCGCGTTTCGAGCTCCGCGAAAAAATCTAATGCCCGCCCGATAACTTTTTTTTTATTATATCCTTTTTTTCGAGACCTTTTTGAAGAAATTGACTCGTCGCGTGTGAAATTTTTTTTTTCTCCTCGCCGTCGCTTTCATTTTTCTCTGAATTCGCGGCCTTTATTTCTTCATCTCCGCGGCGGATTTTCACAAGTTCGGTCGAGAAGCTCGCTGTACCGCGTGTCGTCGTCTTGCTCGCTATCAATCCTCGCGGCCGCGAGTCTCTCGCGAGAGCCGCGGCGAGGCAGCGCGTGCGACCACCCGAGAGAAATAAAATTGAAAAGGGTACATTCGAGAAACTCGCGCGCTCTCTCCGATGAAAAACGAACGGGGAATATTCACGTATAAATGTATACGCACACGTGCTTCGTATATATAGAAGCGTGTGTAACATTTTGTACGTGTGCACACAGACGCGGATCCCTCACGGAGTGAAATTCGTGGTTCGCTCGTCCCGACTCGATGAGATTGCCAGACACGGAGCTCCAAACCTGAATTTCTTCGTTCCCTATTAATCATACGTTCTCTCCCATTAATCTCCTTTTCGCGCATCCGCAGAATCTCTATATTTGCATTCGAGAATTGTCATTCGTCTCTCTTTCACGTCGTGCATCATTCCTCCTTCCTTCGCCGACGTGTTCATTTTTTTTCTCCCCTCTCTATCGCATCTTTCGCGAATTAACATAGAATTTTTAAAAATACACGAAAAATCATGTACGAAAAGTATGTATGTTTGAATAAAATAAAAATGAGCGTGTATATGTTTGCGCACAAAACGGACCGTGAGAAGAATAAATAATAACCACTTATTAATTATCCATTAATTCAACGTTCAATTTCTGAAATATTTATTATTGTTATTGATGAAGATCACACGGTGTGTTTTGCGTCGGAAGCACGTATAGAAACCAAATGTATGGTATACACAAATATAAATACATATCGGATAGAAATGGAAGAGAAAGAATAATGGCGAACATCCCACATATGGTGATTAGCGATCCTGATTTCTCGACAGGTACACGCGCGGATTCTAATGTTTATATTCAGGAGAGTGAGAAAAATAGATGGAGAGGTATTATATATAATCGAGTCGAATGAAGAGAGCTGTAATTCATTGAGAAAAAAAAAGTAAAAAAAAATAAAAGACACGCGCTTCCGCCACTGATCGAAAAATACGAAAAAAAAACGTTCGAATTTCGCACATTTAAAACGGTACGTTCAAAAAAATACACGTGTATGAATTATTTTTGTTATTTTATGGAATTTTTTGGGTATTTCGTTGGAAAAAAGCCTGATAAGCGGAAAAGTGTTTTCTTTCACGAAAGCGGGAACAATGGAAGAGAGGAAATGGGTCGTCCTCCGGCACGTGGTGGCCAAAAGCCCGGGAGAGACTTCATTTCGTCGCTATTCATAGAAAACCCCGCAAAAGATATACGGAAAGAAAAATGAGATCTTGAGAGAAAAGCCAAGATGATCCTGGCTTTCGGAGCGCCCGCCACGAGAAACGATGAAGGAACCACGTGGAGGAAAACGCGGAGTGGGGGAAGAATTCCGGCACGTGCCGAGTATTTTTTGTCTCGTTCCCTCGCGACTCCGTTCTTTGAGGAAAAAAAAGAGAGAAAGAGAGACTCTCGCCGAGGAAACTATTTCCGCGCGACGCCTTCTTTCGACGAGGAACCGTCTCGATTTTTCTCCCCGCGGAAAATTGTATTCGGCGGATGCTGCTCGGAGGAAAAGCGCGCGTGGACGCAGTTCGCACCGCGGGAGACGAGTGTTCGCCTCGCAGCGGGAGAACCGGCCCTCGCGATCTTTTCTCTCAAAATACACACATTTTAATATTCCTTCTCTTTTACACACGTGTAGAAAAAGTTATTAATATTTCGGGGGCGAAAATACACTCTCTATTGTGCGAGAGAAAAAAAAAGAAACACAAATGCGCGTAAATTCAGCGAGACGAGAAAAATAATATATCGTCGGCGGCAACAAAAATTCACAGAAATTAGTATGCGGAGGAGGTGAAAGCCGTATGATGAACATTTCCACAAATTCGAACAAATAATATCCAGCGGAGGAATCGGCGAGGTGGAACGTGAAAAAAAAAATGGAGAAGCGAATGTCGCTTCTCGAGTTAATCGATTAAAAGAGACGAGGAGGAAAGGAGCGAACGGCGATAGAGTACACGAACGTGTGTATCGATGAAATGCCAGTCGACAGAAAATGTTGAGAGGGACGCGAATCCGGATAAAAAGTGGTATTCGTCGAAGGAGACGATCGGCACTCTTGTCATCCGGTCATCCTCTCTCTCTCTCTTCGATTTTTTCTCCGTCTCTCTTTCGCTCTTCGCTTCTTCGAGACATCTGCGAGTTACAAAATATTACTCGCGCGTATATTCGTGTATTCCAGAGTAGGGGAACCGACGAAATGTTGTCAAACCGCAGGTGACACACGGAGAGAGAAATATTTCCTCTTTTTTCTTTTTCTCTTTTATTTTATCTCTTTTTTTTGCCTCTTATTTTATTCGAATCGCGAAACGAATTAGCCTCTCGGAGTCGCGCGCGGCGTGATGGAAATAACATTAAAAAATATTGGCACGCCGTTGTCTCTCGCCTATTTCTAGTTTTCGAGGGATCCTTCCGTATAACTCACTTGCGAAAAGTTATGCATTCGCGCCCCCCGGCTCGCCCGAGAGCAGGTGCGTCGCTCGTCGAAATCCGAAAATCCTCGTCGGTATGAGAATTTTAAAAAAAGCCAGACGCGATAATATATACAGCACGCGTATATAGATGATTTTTCCCTGTCATTTTTCACCCTTTCGCTATATTTTTATTTTTACTCATTTTATTATTTCGTTTGTGAGAAATTGCTGAGGATACGAGACGAAAATTGGTGCGATATTTGGCTCGATTATCGCGAATTTTCGGACCAGGTTTCTCAGGATTCGCCGACGTGGAAGGCCGCGCATACGTATACGCATGCACGAGCAAAAATCTTCGGATACCTGCTGGACCGGAGATCTGCAAATATTTCGGGTTAGAAATGGCACACGCGATTCCGAGTGCCGGCTAGTTTCGCGAATTCTGGTTATAGAGTTTGCAAAAAACGCGCGGGATCTCGTGCGAGATCCTCCGACGGACACCTGCGTATTTTTTTTTACGGCTCGAAAAATGACGACGTGCAATCCCCGCGAAAGCGGCGAAAAGTGTGCAGACTTCCCAAAATTTTATTGCCTCTCGCCGATCTCGGATAGTTTCTAATTTATCGTATTTTCGCCGACGTTCCAAAATAATCGTTCGTCACCGATAACTCCGTAGCGCGAACTTGTTCGTGGCCGACATATATTGGATAGCCGAGTATATATACCCAGACGCGAGAATATTTCAAACGATAATTTATGCGACGAGCCCATTATAATTTATTTCGAAATAAAAGCTTCGAGACTAATTTACGAGGCTGCTAACAAAAGAGATTTTAATTTGCCAGCAAATATTTAGATTGCTTCTCGTTCCCGGAGGAATAAATATAGAATTAGGATTATTTTTTCCTTTTTTGCGATTATCATCACGATGATCGTTATTCCCGTAATGGAGCTCTCGGGCTTTCGGTTTCTTTGTTGCAATTATTATAGCTCCCGATGAAACTAGAGAACTGGATAGGCGTTTCTTCGTCTCCCTCGCCGGCCCCCGCTGTCTCTCCTCCTCCGGCTCGTCTACGCGAATTTTTCGATTCACCTGCCGAGAATAGGCGGCCACGAGAATTTCGTTCGACCTGGCTAGGACTCGCGCTGGAGGGACGCGTACACCCTAGGCATCTCGTCTACTTTTTGCCAGTCTAGGGGCCAGAGAGCGAGAGCCTACGCAAAGAAAAAAAGCCACGAGGAAGGAAAATACACACAAGGTGTCTCAAAAGTGAAAAGAAAAAATATTTCAAATTAAACTCTAATAATTATTTTTGATTTTTTTTTAATCCGTCACAGTTCTTGTCTCGATATTTTATTGGAAAATCAGACTTTTTCGATTTTTAACTCTCGGGACACCCTGTATGCAAATATAAACGCACATATCTGCTAATATGTTTTTCGGAGCTTCATCCTCTCCGAGAACAACAGAGAAGATCGCGGGATCACCTGCCGAGCTAGACCGCCCTCGTCCTTGGATAATTGCGTCTCGGGGATGACTAGTTTTCGAGTGTGGCGTCGAAGAAAGGATGCGAGAGAACACACGTGGCCCCATCCTAGAGCCAATATTCAACGCGGCCAGTCTCTAGCACAAAACACCTCGTCGCTCTCACTCGCCCGAGACTCTCTCCTCTCTCGTGTTAGGACAATTCGCAGGATCCTCACAGATCCAAAGGCGTCGGATTTCACTTTTTTCCCGTTCGCAGATCCGTCTGCGAAATAAATAAGTTTTTGTGCGTTCGACACTCAAACGCTTTACGAGTTTTTCAAACGTGCTATTCACTGCAATTATAGAGAATGCTAAAATAAAGGCTTTTTTTTCAGGGAATAAGAATTATCGTGGTCGTTGAATGATATATGGAAATTTCGTTAAATTATTTATAGCTTAAAATATCTATAGTTATTATGAAAATGAAAGAAAATTATTATTTTTTATCGGTTTTTATCTTTACATTTTTTTCTATGTGCTAAAAATAATAAGCATTTTCGCTGTCGAAGAAAAATTTCCGATTAAATAAGCTCGTAAAGTCAAAATCAAAATTTCCAATAAGTTTAACGAATTTTTGAAGTCTATTTTTTTTAATTTTCAAGGTATAAAAGTTGTATTTTGAAATATTGAAATATCAACTTTTAATTCTTGCACCGTTTCCTTCGTCTCGTAAAAATCTTCAAAAAACCCAAAAAAAAAATCATAAGAAATAAAGTCCATTCAGCTAAGAAAAAAAAAGATATCACCATAATTGAAAGTTTCTTTAAAAAGATATTTTTCGAGTATACCAATTTAAAAAAGTACCATGCTCGGAAACGATTTCATGCAGACTGGTACAAAGTCGCACATGCATTCACCTCGGTTTACGGTGGTTTTTAAATTCACACTCGTGCTCGTGTCAATCGACTATAAAAGCCTTCGGTTATTCATATACGCACAATGCATTTCGTTCATTTTTTGTAAATATCACAATGCACTTCTCTTTAATTTATTTTTGTAAAAAAAAAGAGCAAAGAAAAATGAAGGAAGAGTTTAACGGAAATGACTGAGAGATCGAATAAGGATCGTGAATACGGGAACGGAGAGCTCTCAGCGTCGAATCGGTGGCCGATAAATTGCACGCCTCGAAGGTGTACACGTATTTAAATATACGGATGACGTAAAGTCTCACGGGGTTCGACAAGCAAGGTATGACTGTATATGAAAAGCTCGCGTGTTCCTTCCACCCTCTCGTTACTCCCGCGAGGTTGCGGCCAATCTTCCCTCGTGCTCGAAGGGCGTCCGAAGGGAACGAGAGAAAACGATCCTCGTTGCGTTTACCGTTATTACAAGCCTCGAGACGCCTCCCGAGATATTCCTCCTGCCCGGTGGCGGTAACGCGTGCCTCGACGATGACGGCGAACGTTGACGCGATCCGCCGTATGATTGAGAAAAAAAGGGAAAAATATGCCTCGAGTCAGCTCCGGCTCTCACGTTTTAGCTTCGTTTTCATTCTTTTTTCATTCTCCGCACGCTCCGATCGTTTTTTATTCCCGTATACGAGCCCTCGTTGCCGAGAATGAAAGTAATGGGAGTTTGGAAAAAGAAAAAAAAAAGAAAAATAAAAAAAGATTGAGCGAATCGTGCGACACTGTTTTCGAAAATGTAAACTCGGCGGGCGCGTGCCCGGTGTCAGAATTTCCTTTTCGAGACGAAAATATCCCAAGAGTCGTTCCGCAGCCCGAGATGTCGAAGTAAGATAAGGATTGCCTTTTCGGAGAGTCGTGAGAAAAACGTGGGCGTTTTTCGGAGACCTTCCACAGAAGTGGGCCGGCAAGTTTGTCTCTCCCAGATATACGGAGGCAAAAAACGGTTATGCCGTGTGGCGGAGTCCCGACGCTTTCCCGCCGCGGGGACCTCCTACCGTGAAAAACCCGGAGAATTTCCTCGAGGACTTCCGCTCATCTCGACTGATGTCAGTCCCGGAATTTCGAAGAAAAAAATAGCCACGCGGTCGGATCCCCCGTCTCTTTCCTTTTTTCCTTGTAACGAGCTCTTTACGACGTATACAGAAACGTCGATGGAAGAAATTGGACGGCTGCGGGGATCGACGGAAGGGTTGCTTTTATTCTCCGGCTGCTTTTACAAACGACAGAAACGAAATTGTCGCTAATGAAGCTACAAAATAACGAGCCGAATCATCCGAGAGCACGAGCGAGTCGCCTCTTCCTTTTTC
Organism: Cremastinae sp. A BG-2022a; assembly: GCA_030522545.1. Classification (NCBI taxonomy): domain Eukaryota; kingdom Metazoa; phylum Arthropoda; class Insecta; order Hymenoptera; family Ichneumonidae; species Cremastinae sp. A BG-2022a. The sequence goes on along the minus strand of JAPYYW010000077.1, from coordinate 9,681 downwards.
ATTTCTCTCGCTTTCTCTCTTCCACCGCGGCACCGGCTGGTACACACATAAACTCACTGATGAAAATGAAGAATCATAAAACGTCCGGACGCGAAGAAGGACATTAAAATCAAGCGACGTACATTAGGGCAAACGTAATGGTCGCCCTGAGGCCGCATCAAGCCTCGCCAACTCTCCGTACGGCGTTTGAAGGACAATAAATGTATATGTGCTCTTCAAAACGACGCGGAACGATTCCGATACAAAATTGCGAAGAAAAAATTTCTCTCTCGAGTCGCGTATTTCATCAATCAGACATATTTTTCGCGAGAAGATAAAAATAAATTAAAAAACTCGGATATACGGAATAAGGTTCGTCTACCTGCCAAATCCTCGAATGGCCAACTCGAAAATGGTTCGTGGACCCGAATAAATTTTTTTACGAGTCCTCGCGCCGATTGGAAACCGAAAAATATATATAAGCGTATTTTTCTTTATGCGCGAACTTCTCTCTTTTATCGTCGATCATTAAAATTGTCGAAGATTGGCGTTTGTCGAAGAAATGTATACACATCATCGCGGAGTCTATAAAATATTGTACGGTTCGCTCGAATTCTTTAACATGTCTTCGTGACAACTCGTAAACTAAATTTCCTACGAGCACGCGGATATTTTTCACCGGCAATCCGCGGCATTGAGGTCATTTTATTTGACATTATTGGTTTCTGCAGAAAAAAAATATGTATTTACCCGGTAAGAGCGATTAAAAGGGTCATTAATCTTCTTGTCGGTGAGTTTATACTTTTTTTTTATAGACTCACCTTCGTTGTAATAGTCTATAAAAATATTGATATTCCGCAAATATATCTGGGATTCTCGCGTATGGCGAAATTTTCGAATACGCGGTTCGAGCGTCGCGGCGCTTTTATTCGTTTTTCCTCGATTCTTTATGCTCTTTCGAGATCCCGATTCGAATGCAAATTTTACGAATTCGAGTCCTCTCGTACGTCGGGACTAAGATTTGTATTCCATATTTCAACTTTTATGTACGGAAAGTTATTTTGCAACATTGTGTGCGGTGCGTGCGGCCAGTTTCTTGACCATTTCGAAATGAATTTTTCATGCTTCCGGTACTCGGGGGTTTCGCTGCTCACATTATCGGTCCGAAAAAAAAACGGGATCGCGCATAACCTCGGGCGTGATGTATTCTTCTCTCCCGCGTGCATATATGTATACTCTATACGACGCGCCGGCTCGGTTCTCGAGCTAATATGCGCGAGCCATCGAGAATTGGGCGGGCAGGATCCTCAGGACCGGCAAGAGAATATCTTTCGGAATTGTCGGACGAAAGCGTAATTGTGAACTTTCGTCTCGATGGCGATATGAAGCGGCGGGAAGAAGGTTTTCTCTCTCGCTTTCGGTCAAGTTTCGCGAGCGCGAAAGCGCCTCCGTCTCTCTCCTCTTTCCCTCCCTTCATTTTCTCCTCGCGCAGTAGTACCTCTCCGCTGTACGAGCTCGGACAGTAAAAGTCCAATGTACTTTAAACGGCCAATTTGGCAGCCGTAAAAACAACATTTATTTATGGCGGTTCGCCCATCGAGAAAAAAAAGGCAAAACGAGGGAAGCGCTCGGGAGGGAGAGAGAAAAAATAAGCAATGCCGAAGAAAATTATGCTTCCTAAAAAAGGTGTATTACCGTCCGAGTTAGGGTTTTTTTTAAGAGCCCTTTCGGTGTATCCTCGGCCCGGGATTTTTCTTCCCTCCCAACATTTTTAGTCAGCGCACGGGCGCTCACACGCGCCTCGCTCTCTCTCTCTCTCCCGAAGAAATACCCAGGTAATACTCGCACCAGTCGTCCGGGGATCCGTTTTCAAAGAGACTCCGTAGTATTAAGCCAAAACCACAATTATCCTTCCCTTTGATCTTTCCCTACTTTTGCCACTTGCACCATCTTTTATACCTTTTCGAGAACCGAAAAAAGAACGAGATACTTTTTCATTCCACTGTCAAAAAAAAAAGAATTTTTTTCTTCCCTTTGCAGTTTCTTTGCGATGAAACAAAAAACTCCTCAGATTATATACTACTCTGTATAATAATCTGATACAATTTCGCTTTATTTTATTGGCCAATGAGAAATCGCTTTTACACATTACCGGCTGGGAAATATCTTATCTGCGCGATCGCGTCCGCGGAGACTGATCGAGGATGCGAGAGATTCCAGCATGCAGCTGCGCGCACTTGTGATATAAAGCCACTAAAAGTTGAAACGCGCGCTCGCTCTGCGACCGTTTCACGGTTTTCCCTTTAAAGAGGCTGTAACTTTTGCGTGTCCTGTGTAATGTACCGTCATAATCAGTCGAGCAATTAGGTACGTTCGAGATTATTAATTGGCCGGCGAGCGTAGCGCGCGCACGCGAAAAAACCGAACGATCCGGAGAGCGAGGAAAAAAAAATCGCGCGCGCCGCGCGGAGCGGCTGCGTGTTCGAGGAGGCTCGTGGGAATATCTCGACGAGAGCGGAGAGCCGAAATATCGCGGTGAGAGAGTTATAAACGAGATGCCGCGGCTGTTTATCGAACGGTCGCTCGCCCGCGAATTTTTATTCCAAAATTCATAGCTCCGAAAACGGGAGTCGAGATTGCGGAGAAAGTGGGTTAAGAATGAGAAAAGAGCGCCTCATTTGAGAATCAGTGCACATAAATCGATCGAATTAACTTATTTTGCGCGATATTCCACAAAAATCGGCATGTCGGTAAATTCCACTTCGGCGTCCCGTATATCTCGCGAACTGCATAAATCGTCTCCGCGATCCGCGCTTTAAAATCGCCAAGATTTCGAATAAAATATTAAAATTCATTATATATACGCGAAAAAGTTTTTTTTTTTCGAAAGGAGAAAGACAATGACGGAAATATATATTCGGGTCCTTATTTCGCATTGGCAAGCATCGACGGTTCTCAATCTTTCGGTTCTTTACGATCGCCGTGCGAGCTTCTCACTACGTGAATCTTTCGCGAATAAAAAATAAAGGAGCGTTATATACGACGAAGAGATCTGACAATTACGAATGTCCTGTTTTCATAAAGACCCGAAGGGACTCGAGAAGAAGAAAGAGAGAGAGAGAGACATTAAAAAAAATAATAATAAAAAGCGCACGATATCGGACATGTGCCGAAATTATTCGTATTACGATTGTACGACCAATAAAATAAGATAATAATGGCGTTGCGGGTTGAGGCTCGCGCACCGATCAATAATTCATGCATTTTTACAGTGCATACTCGCGAAAGCCGGCCTGATTGGCCCCGGTAATATATAGTCATGCAACGAGAGAGGAGAGGTCCGCGGAGAGTTTTCAGATTGGGAAGCAGCGAGACCGGAGCAGAGAAAAAGCTGGCTCCGATGTCCCGTCTTATATATTTTTGTACATATCTCTTCATTCTTATACGAAAACCATATACATATATATATTCACATTATTTTTGTATATATTGTGTCCGAATTGTGTATATGCGTTATTAAATTCGTGTGTACTTTTTTTTACGTGCACAAAAGTCTGCGGCGGATCGTTGCGACTTCATGACGGCGCCCAGCGAGAATCAAGGCCGCGGCAATATAAATTCATCGAGATACCATAAGCACTCGGGGATTTTCATTACTTCGTGACACGAGATGCGCGCAGATGCCGGCTGAGATCCAGATCTTCGAAACTCCGAGGAGTTTCGACTCGTCGCGAGCCACTCCGGCGCTTTTAATTGCGGCTAATTAGCCAGCGACGTCGCTCATTCCCGGATGAAAGCCGAATACGCCGATTCCAGTCACGGTATTCGGTATGTCGAGAGGGCGAGGGAAAAAAAAAAACGTCGCGGAGCGCACGACGTATAGAAAATTTCTCAGAGAATTCGCGAATATGAGAGTCTTCGTCCCGACTTTCCGCTCGCTCTTCCATCTTTTTTTTTTGCAAGGCGCTAGAGCTTATTCGCTGAAAAAAAATATTGAAAGGGCACGAAACGGGTGCATCGGTGAAGTAAAACGGTTGTAAATCATTCGGCGATATTGCGAAAATCAACCTGTATAAAGGAGATGAGGGCAAAAAAGAAAAAAAAGGAGAGTCCGCGATCGCGAGAGCAAGCCCCGCCGCTCGACCCGTGCATTATGCTAATTTCGCAAAGTTTATTAGCACCGTAAATCATCGGCATTATTTCGAAATATTCGCGCAGACGAGCGGTTCGGAGCGTTTAATTCGACGCGAGAGACATGAAAAATTCATTAGAAGAAAATTCGTTGAGAACGGGGGGATGAGCAGACGCAAAAAAAAAAAATAAAAAAATAAAAAGCGCGTACGTTTTCGAAGCTACGTGGGGTCGGGCGCTGTTGCGCTCTCGGCGAACCCGATCTCGAGGAATCCGAGCCCTTTTTTGATTTTTCGAGATCGCTCTTCGCCTTTTAGCCGACGCGATTCTCGTCCCGAGCATATGGCAATCGAGCTCGGCGCCCTCCCCGGCCAGCTCATCCTTGCTCGTAGACTCGCACGAGACTACCGGTCTTACGTTCACACCTGTCGCGTTTTTTCATCCCGAATCCTTTTCGTCAACTCGCCGAGACGAGAATTCCACAGAATAATCATTTTTAACAGCAGCGCTTCGAGAAATAAACCAAAACGACACTGAGCAAAATAGAACTACAATTTTTTTTCACTTGCATACATGAAAAAACAAAAAACAAACAAAAAACGATCGTTTCCGTAAACAGGTCGAGAATGTTTTTTTTTCTTTTTTTCTCTTTTGAGCACAAAGGCCCGAAGGTATCACGACTATAATGGCGAATTTCGCGAAGCGCTTTCGCACGGAATATTCAAACAACGCCGAAAGTAGCGGAATTCGGAGTTTTTCGGCGCACACGCGGTGGAATATACACGAGAGTCGTACACACGGGGCTCGAGAACACGCTCGCTGGATCTCGGCTTATTTGCATTTTTTTGCTCGCGAGGTTTCATTAACCTCTGACCCGGCGTCGGGAGGACGCGCATGCCTGTATATTTATAAGTGCGCGCGTACACGCAGCTCGGGAAGAAAAACGTGTGGACATTCGCGACCGGTACCCGGCGGCGTGAGGAAGCCGGGCCGAGAGAGGGAACACGCCGAATAAATCCTCCGCCGAATATTCATATCGTATCGATCGTAAATATTGCTAAGCGACGATAAATTCCCGGATTCCATCTCGGCGGCGAGTAATCTTAAGGAACGAGGCAACCGAGCAATTTGTTAGAAATTATTTTATCGTCCGAGCGTGTGTTTTTCGGGGACGAAAACTCTTCGTGAGTGCGCAAGGACGGGCAAACGGCGAGAGCGAGAAAGAGTGAAAAAGTGACGTTGTCACGAAAATACCTGTCCCATATTTTCTCTAGCTTCGATATAAAGATATGCGCGGATTAAAACGCGCGAGATATGTTTGTCGAGGGCTAAAATCAACGTCGTTAACGCGCTGTATATCGCGTTCAGACTCTCTCGTCGTTTCTCTTTTTTTTTCCTCTCTCGCTCTCCTCTTCACCGGTCGTCTTTCTTTTCCTCGCGTTTACTCGCGATCTTACTTACCCCGGTCCCTCCCGCGTCGGCCATAAATCTCGAAATTATCATGTCGGAAATTTTATACACATCGCGGGTGAACGAAAACGCTCGCGGGCGAGGCGATCCCGCGCGCGTTTGTCGAAGCGCCTCCGCGCGAGGGGAACGCGAAAGCAAAAGACGCTCGCGTATATACGTTTTGCTCAACCCCGTAGACTTTGTTTTTCGTTAATGCGCCTTTGCGTAAGCGTAACAAAATACACAAGCGATCATTTATGCGGTCATTCGTACACGCTTTGCTCGACGCGTGAAAAAAATAATTTATCGCCGACGCGAACACACGCGCGGACATATATATTTCTCGTACGCGAGTTTCCACGGCCTTGCCCTCCGTTATTGCCGATCGGCCCCGTTTTATTACACTTTTTTCGTAATTTTTTCCCCTCGTCCGCCTTCCAAAAAGGGTAAAAAAAAGAGGAAGGAGAACGAGGAAAAAAAATATTCTCGAGTTTTTGCCTCGTCCGCTTGTCGTTCCTTCTCGGTTCACGCCTGTCAGATTTATGCGCGGGGAAGCGCTGATATTACGTGGCGTATGGTGTATGTACGTGCCAGCTTGAATAAGAACCCCGTGCCCCGAGATACGATACACTTTCCTCCTTGTATATACAGATCCGATCCGAGCATTTTTTTATTCTCGTTTTTCTCATCCTCTCGTGCTTAGCGCCGATCTCGGCGCTCGTCGATCCTCGCCGGACACGTTTCTCCACAGGCTCTGGATTGGATATCTCATTCTTCCCTCGAGATCAAATTGGAAGGCTTCGGACCAAAAAATTTTTTTCTCGGACACCACGTGCGCGCTCCGGAGATTCGAGGAAGGAAATTCGCAACCGCAGTGCAATTTTCTCCCTCGCCCAAGAGAGAGAGAGAGAGAGAGAAAGAACATTCTTCGGTACTCCGTATATTTTTCATAACACCGAGCGTGCTCGTGTGTATTTTTCAGATGAGAAAAGTCCGACGTGTGTCGTTGAAAGGCGAATCGAAATAAATCGTCCCCCCGAGAAATATTTTTCAAAACTTTCGAGTCGTCGCTTTTTTACTCGATGAAATATGCGATTGGCCGAACACACCTGACAATGTTGAATTTTAACTTCATTATTCTCTGTCAGAAATCGCGTATAGCTTATATTATATCGTTCTCCACGGATGAGAAGGATGTAATAAAAAAGGATGTAATAATTGGCTCGATACGAGCAATTTGTCCCTTCGGATCTACTGACCCACATTCGGGTTTTTCATGCACGCTCATCGAGAAAGAAATATTGCCGCGAACACGAGATGCGTGCTCGAACCGTTCTTGTCTCCCGATAATTACAACCTGTCGAATATTCGTTAATCGATAGTCGATCTCCGCGTCGGGGCACGACCGCGCCAGATTTTCGAAAGTCAAGCGGCGGCTCGTCGCGGTCCCGTGGAAACCAGTTTCGCTTATTTGTAATGGAATAAACGAACAAAATGAGCGAAGAAAAAGGAAATAAAGCGAGAATATGCGAAGGAACGCACGCGGATCGCGAAATCTCCGATTACACGCTGACTCGGGCTTTCATCCCGATATTCGCGTGTTGGCAACTCGGGTGCACGCTGTAACGTTTCTTACCCGGCTGATAAAACGTTCGTGGCTGCCAACTCGCCGCGAGTCTCCGGTTACGCGCGTCCGATGAGCGAAATTTCGCTTTCTCTCTCGTTTCGCATTTTTTTTCTCTCGTTTTTCTTTTATTTCATCTTTTTTTTCCTTTACTTCGTTCGCATCTCCACTTTTACTCCCGAGTGCTTCGTAATAGAGATCTGGGCCCTATTTTTCTCGCTCTTTCTCTCTCGTTACGTTTATCCTTGACGTGAAACAACTGAGTTGTAGCCGCTGGCTCTATGGGTTGATAATGACGCTTCTGCAGCGTACAGCCTAGACGTACTTCGCAGCCTTCGAGACTGGCCATTATGGTAACTCAGCCTGGATTTTTCATTCTCAGAAGAAGTATACGGAGTACAACAAAATTACAAGTGGCAACAAAATGTTGAAAAATGACTATTTCGATGGAAAAATATCATTTAGTCACATTATTACGACATGATGACTTCTAAAACTACATAAATTAAATTTATTGAAAATGATTTAAACACCAATTTTTCTATCCAAAATTTATATCCAATTTTCGATTACCTTCCCACGAATTTTAGATAGATCTATCTTTGCTGATTTATATTAACATCGTAAATTATTTTATTAACATTATATGTGTTACACTTTGTAACACGTTATCAAAAATTTCTATTAAATTCATATGAAATTTATGCATTTTGAGCCATTTTCCCAAAAGGCTCGCCTATTTTTGCAATACGGGAAGTGATCATCACGTCAAAAAGCATGAAAAGAACCGTGTACCGTTATTTAAAAAATAAAATTCACGAAAACCTGCAAATAATTAATTTTGAAATATGTTCGAGACGAAAAAATGAATGTAATTCAGCGTTGAAACAGTGAGACGAAATTGTTGGAGAGTAACTCTCACATTTTGAAGGCGAGGGTGCACGCGTTCGGTGATGGGAGACGTGCACACGATGGACCGGCTCGTGTGTAATTTTCTTGGACGTATATTCGTATCTTTGTCTCTCTCTCTCTCTCTCTCGGTCCTTCGGGGTTGAAGGCGCATGTATACGAGATTCGAGAGAGCGCTCTGAGAAAGCTCCGGATCCTCTCAGGTGTTCGGGAAGGCACTTTTGCGAAGAAGAGTCGAGAGCGAGGACCACCTGAATGAGTCGAGGGCGAGCTACCACCTCTCGCAAACCACCAGCAAACCGCAGGACGCGGTAATTACGCGGCAATGCCGGGGCCTAAAATTCACGTGAGTTTGGGACGAAGATGAGACACGGGGAGAAAAGAGGAAAGAATAAAGAGAGAAGCATAGAATGCACGCTGTGGGGAGAAGCAAAATGAGAGTGAGAGGGGAAGAAAAGTGAGAGAGAGAGAAAAAAAGTGACGGGTAAGGTTGAAACGGTGAAACCGCATAAAAAAGCACTTAAACGAAGGGGAGAGAGGAAACGCGTCGGGCGCGGAGAGAGCGCATCGGGGGAGAGGGCAGACGGGGAGAATATTCGCCGAGAGAGGAAGATGGATAAGAAGGAGAACAGGAAGAAGAGTTTTGCGGGCACGGGTGCACCGAGCGTGACAGTGGGTGCGCGACCGAGCACCTGCCCATTCCTCGCGAGAGCTTCGTTGCCCCGGGAGAGCGTGCAAGCGCGGAGCCACCGCTCTGTGATTTATGGGAAACGAACGTTTTAAACCTCGGAGATAAACTTTAAAACGGTACGCGAAATGTGTCTCGGGACTCGATGAATTACAGCTCCTTCGGAATAGATTTTCTCAAAGGCGCGCTTGAACAAATTTCATTAAGAATTACCTTCAACCTCAACACAAACTGCACGATTAATATACGATATGAAAACATATATTTACTTTTTATACAAGATAGAACAGCGCGAAACGAAGAATGGGGGTGAGAGTTCCAAAATTATAAAACTTATTGGACGAGACGATATAAAATTAATATGCTTTCATGGAAAAAATATAATTTTGCAAATTTTCCAATATATTTCTTACTAGCAGGCTTCGCGTCCTCGCGGTAATAGATAAACTGATCCAAAATCCAGTTTTTTGGTTCATTCAATATGAAATCTTCAATTTCGCCCTAAATAATTAACACTTTCGTTATCTACGGAAAATTTCCGATCGAATAGGCTCTTAAAATTGAAAAAAAAGAATTTCAAAAAATTTGATGAGTCACACTGGGTCTCATGGACCCATGAAAATTTCAATTAGCAATATCTTTCCTTTTTCTTAATGAAATGAGCTTTATAAAGTGTGATTTTTAAAGATTTTTGCAAAACTAAGCGAATGGCGTTGGAATTACGTCAATTCGTCAATTTTTTAAAAAGTTATTAGCCCTTGAAGATTTTTGAAAAAATGGGAAGGGGTATACCTTAAAAAAATCGCAAAATTTTTCGAATTTTTTTTTATCGATTTTAAGACCTTATTCGATCGGAAATTTCCTGTAGATAACGAAAATGCTACTTATTCGAGGCGCAATT